>QLTV01003107.1:1731009-1757161 GCA_003457575.1 Thermophis baileyi | reverse complement strand
AGATAGATAGATAGATAGATAGATAGATAGATAGATAGATAGATAGAACATAGATAGATAGAAGAAACAGATAGATAGATGATAGATAGATAGATAGATAGATAGATAGATAGATAGATAGATAGATAGATAGATAGATAGATAGATAGAACATAGATAGATAGAAGAAACAGATAGATAGATGATAGATAGATAGATAGATAGATATGGTATGGGTGGGGTAGAGAGATAGATAGATAGATATATAGATAGATAGATAGATAGATTAGATAGATAGATAGATAGAACATAGATAGATAGAAGAAACAGATAGATAGATGATAGATAGATAGATAGATAGATAGATAGATAGATAGATAGATAGATAGATAGATAGATAGATAGATAGATAGATAGATAGATAGATAGATAGATAGATTTAAATTGTGGGTGATTGAAGAGACAGAGGCAGATCTTCGACTTCAAACTCTTTATTGCAACAAGCAATAACCCAGCAACAGTCTGTCTGACAGCTTGCCCTTTTATAGGGAGCTGTCAGAAGGCTCAGCCAATCAGAATATACTAATTTTTCCCGCCTTGATGGTGGACCTGAGTGAAGCCTTCATTCCTCAGCTTCACTCCTTCATTTGGATATTCAACAGACAGACAGACAGACAGACAGACAGACAGACAATAGATAGATAGATAGATAGATAGATAGATAGATAGATAGATAGATAGATAGATAGATGATAGATAGATGATGTTTCATTTCCCTCTAGGAGCAGGTGTCAAGAATTATGTAGGCCTAACTGTCTCTGGAGATTCTCAGTCATCCAGGTCATGGTTGTCCCAAAGGAGCTTTTCCAAGAGGCAGCTGGACTTTCTGGTTTTTCTTTGAAGACATTTCACTTCCCATCCAAGAAGCTTCTTCAGCTCTGAGAGAGCGAAACGTCTTCAAAGAAAAACAAGAAAGTCCAGTTGCCTCTTGGAAAAGCAACTTTGGGTAGGCCTTAGTGGTACCACACCAAACAATTTTTAATGTCATTAAACTTAGTGCCCAATTTGGGGTTGGGCGTTTACTATTTTAATTAATGATGATATTTGCTGCTTGTGCTATGTTTAGTTTTGCGAGATTCTGTGAAGTCCACGAGGTTTCATGCAGTGGACCAATCTCATAAAGAAAGTGTCTTTCTGATTCGTTTTGGTGCAAATGACATTCTGAGTTTCTTTTAATTGCAGAAAAGAGAAGGAGCAGCCATATTTTAATAAGCCACAATGTATTGAAGAAACGTTTGTTCTCCTTTTGTTGTTGCAGCTATGTTTGGGAACATTTAGAAGTAGGCTACGTCCAAGGAATGTGTGACCTCCTGGCTCCTCTCATGGTTATACTTGACAAAGGTAGGGAATCCCATGGTTTCTTTTTCTAGCTTGTGGAGCCCTTAGTGCCTACATCAGAGGTCTTCAAACTTGGCAACTTTAAGACTTGTGGACTTCAACTCCCAGAATTCTCCAGCCAGCTATGCTGGCTGGAGAATTCTGGGAGTTGAAGTCCACAAGTCTTAAAATTGCCAAGTTTGGGGACCCCTAGCCTACATAGACTTTATGTTTTTATGTCAGTCTGTCCATAATATCATATACAAACAACCTTCTCATTTCTCAGTACATTGACACATCCTGAAATCACTGCGGCTGTATCTCTGGGCTCAGAAGAACTGTAAATTTACAAAAACCCTAGGCCGAAAAGCTGGGCCAGCCTCCCCACTTCTAAAAGCAGCCCCAGGAGGACTGAGCATGCTCAGTGGGCACATCATATTGATTACTAGGGAGAAAGAAAGAAAGAAAGAAAGAAAGAAAGAAAGAAAGAAAGAAAGAAAGAAAGAAAGAAAGAAAGAAAGAAAGAAAGAAAGAATGGAATGATGGGTGATGAACATACAGTCATGGGGCTGGAATGTTATAAAGTTTCTTGCCCCTCTCAAGGCAAGAAACTTTATAACATTCTGGTAAATGGCTGTCCAGTCTATTTTTGAAAACCTCCAGTGATGGAGCACGCACCACTCTGGGAGCAAGCTATTAAATTGATTTAATTTTTCTTAATTAATTTAAAATGGGTTGTAAAAAGGCTCCCTTAATATTATAACTTATCTATAGGCTGTCACACTTTCCTTCCTACACTAATACAGTACTAAATCGATAATCTGAAATCTATCACTAGAGATTTTTCCTTGGGCTTCAACTTCTCTCAGGCTGACCCCTCCCAAATCACTCTCTCCTAAATCCCCACTCCCTCTGCAACTTCATCTGAGAAGGAAGTACCTTGCGTTGCCATGCTTTGGTTAATTGATTGATCGATTGAGAGTTCTAACATCCATTAATCTGATCAAAGAGAATATTTGTAGCTCAGCGTTGAACTCTGGGGTCCTTGGTGCTCTTGCAGCCATTTCATTACCAAACTAGGTAACACAATCAGTGCTAGTTTAGTAATGAAATGGCCGATCCACCAACCTGAAGCCCTCCAAACCCATTGGCATTGGCTCCCCGAGACCTTCAAATGATTGCGTTTAATTTTCAGTATGAGCGACAAGGAAACTATGAAACATGGGATGGTCATGATATGATTACTTTCCACTTGCAATACAGGTAGTCCTCGACTTACGACCACAACTGAGCCCCAAAATTTCTGTTGCTAAGTGAGACATTTGTTCAGTGAGTTTTGCCCCATTTTACAACCTTTCTTGCTACAGTTGTTAAGTGAATGGCTGCAGTTGTTTAGTTTGTAACAGGGTTGTTAAGTGAATCTGGCTCTTCCCCATTGACTTTGCTTGTCAGGTCTCCAAAGGGGATCATATGACCCTGGGACGCTGCAACCGTCATAAATATGAGTCAGTTGCCAAGCGTCTGAATTTTGATCACGTGACCATGGGGATGCTGCAACAGTCGTAAGGGTGAACGCCATCAGTCACTTTTTCCAGTGCCACTGTAACTTTGAACGGTCACTAAACGAACTGTTGTAAGTCGACTACCTGTAATAATATTTAATGTCCTGGTTCCTTCCATTATGATTTGGAGTGTGGTTCTCAGCATACTACTACTTCAAGGCTGGCCTGGAACAGTTGCTTTCTTGTATTGTTCAACGTTGTGGGCACCGCTTGCTGGTTAAAAGGCAGATAATAAATATTGGTTTCTTTATGCAATTATTGAGAATTAATGGAGCTAACGCCTACCTTTGCCTGGTTTTAGATGAGCTGGCTTACAGCTGCTTTACTCATCTCATGAAGCGAATGAGCCAAAATTTCCCCAACGGAGGTGCCATGGACACACATTTTGCAAACATGAGGTCTCTTATCCAGGTGGGTTTTATTTCGACCTGTGTATTTAAAAGATTTTTTTTTTTTAGCTCTTCTTGGCATCTTCCTGAAGCCTGGAATCTTAGCCAAGCTCAAAGCAACACAAAACTAAGAATAAAACCAAATACATCGCAGGATACCTTGATTATTGGGCAGATAGAAGTTATTGTAATCGTAATAAAATGTGTAATCGCAATAGTATCTTCCCCCCGCCAGAAAAAGGACTAGGTCAACAATAAATCAACTGTTCTTCACAATTTACATCCCTTAAATGCTTTGGTAAACAACACCTGGATTCTGAACCACACTTGGCTTGCTTCTTCATGCTGTAATGGGAAGCAGAATGGACCAGATGTTGCTCTTATCTACTAGAACAGGGGTCTCCAAACCTGGCAACTTTAAGACTTGGGGACTTCAACTCCCAGAATTCCCCAGCCAGCCATGCTAGCTGGGGAATTCTGGAAGTTGAAATCCACAAGTCTTAAAGTTGGCAAGTATGGAGACCCCTGTACCAGAAGATGTGGTGGGAAGGAGAGGAAGGAGGTTCCCTGTAAAATTCCCTTTAAGTCGGAGTTTATAGTTAGCTAACTTGAAAACCTTAGACCGGAGAAGGGTTTTCTATTGGTGGGGCTGTGGATGTGTGTTGATAGTGTTGAATGGGAGAGATTTGGTTTATGGGACGGTGGTTTGAGTTCTCTAGATAATGTGTTGCTGGTACGAAACATATTGCACCATGCAACTACAAGAGAATTGAGCTTAGCCTTGGACTTTCAAAGCGAGGATGCTAATAAATTCACAACAGGGTCCACACCAGAGGTGGGCTTCACATACTGTCACTACCGGTTCGCCCGATCCGATCTGAACCGGCTGAATACCACCTCTGGTCCACACCAAGAGAAGCTAAGGGGAAAAGGAGCTCAGGAGTTTATTTATTAAATTGATATGGCTGCTCATCTCAAAATGCATGTAGTCCTCAACTTACAACAGTTCATTTAGTGACTGTTCAAAATTACAACGGCGCTGAAAAAATTGACTTATGACCATTTTTTGCACTTACAACCGTTGCAGCATCCCCATGGTCACATGATCAAAATTCAGATGTTTGACAGCTGATTCATATTTATGACGGTTGCAGTGTCCTGGGGGTCACATGATTGGCTTTTGCAACCTTCTGACAAGCCAAGTCAGTGGGGAATCCAGTTTCCTTTAACAATCATGTTACTTAACTTAACAAATACAATGATTCACTTAAGAACTGGGGCAAGAAAGATTGTATAATGGGACGAGACTCACTTAACAACTGTCTCACTTGGCAATAGATATGTTGGGCTCAATTGTGGTTGTAAGTCGAGGACTACCTGGCAGCTAACAATAGTTAAGAATAGAATATAGGTCCTCCCATCTTTATTTGCTAGAACTCGAGGGGTCAAACCTAATGCTCTTACCTCCTCTTTTCTCCTCAACAACAACCCTATGAGGTGGGTTGGTCTGGGAGAGAGGGAGGGACTGGTCCATAATCACCCTGCCAGCCTTTATGCCTAGAGAAAGACCACAACCCACATTCACCCAGTGTCTAGCCCAGGGGTGTCAAACTCAAGGCCCAGGGGCCGGATCCGGCCCACAGGGTGCTTAGATCTGGCCCGCGGGGCTGCCCTGGAAACAGCAAAGGACTGGCCTGCAGTGCCTCTGCCAGCTCGGGAGCTCGGGAGGGCCACGTGCAGTCCTCCCGAGCTCCATTTTCGGTGGCAGAGGGTTGCAGGAGGCCATTGCAGCCGAAAACGGAGCTCAGGAGCCTGTTTTCGCTGGCAGAGTGCTTGGGCCACCACAGGTGCCCCGACACGAGTGACGTTGAGCTGGCCACACATCCCCTGGCCACGCCCCACCCCCCGAGGTCAAACACAACCCTGATGCGGCCCTCAATGAAATTGAGTTTGACACCCCTGATCTAGCCCAACACCTCGACCACTGCACCTTTAACAATTAACACCTTTAATGATTAGCCCATATAATTTAAACCAATTAAAGGCAGCTAAGAACTGGTAATCCTCATGATCACAATCAGGAGCAGAATTTCTACTGCTAAGCAAGGCAATTAAGTGAGTCACACCTGATTTTATGACCTTTTTTGCCATGGTTGCTAAGCGAATCACTGCAGTTATTAAATGAACCACAGGGTTGTTAAATGAATCCAGCTTCCACCATTGACTTTACTTGTCAGAAGTAATCTGGGAAGGTTGCAAATGGAGATCACATGACTCTGGGACAGTATACCAAATGCCTGAATTTTGATTGCATGAGCTTGGAGATGCTGTGACGGTCATAGGTATGAAAACTAGGCGTAACTTTTTTCCCCCAGCACCGATCACTAAACGAATGGTTATAAGTCAAGGACTACCAGTACTGATTTTCCTAGTACCATAGGCATTTCCATCTCTCCCCCCTTAATCAGAATTCTTGCAGAAGGAAAAAAAAAAAGATGGGACAATATGGGAGAAGAATGATGACTGAAGGAATGAAAGCATCCTACATTCTTCATAAAATTGTATTTGATGTGATTGCATACACCAAAAAATGTGTTTATAAGTACCTTACGGCGTATATGTCTTTTATTTTTTTCTCTGTGGTTTTTTTTGTTTTTTTACTCAAAAAAGATTGTTGCCATTTTGGAGACTCCTGCTCTATGGGGAGAAATCGCTTCGTCCATTTTGATTGTGATGCGCTGAAGTAATTCCATGCTCTTTCTAATGTCTGTTCCATTCAGAATTGTTGTACGAGGATGTATTTACAGTGTGGGAAGTTATCTGGGCGGCGAAGCACATCTCTTCCGAACATTTTGTCCTTTTCATTGCCTTAGCACTGGTGGAGTCTTATCGAGAGATTATCCGCGATAACAACATGGACTTCACTGATATCATCAAGTTTTTTAACGGTAAGGAAGTAAGAACAGAACAAGATTTTGTCCATTTTTTAATTTGCGAGGGGGCTAATTCCCCGTTTACAGGTAGCCCTCGACTTACGACCATTTCTTTAGTCACCGTTCAAAGTTACAATGGCGCTGAAAAAGTGACATGACCAGTTTTCACACTTATGACCGTTGCAGCATCCTCATGATCATGTGATCAAAACTCAGATGCTTGGCAACTGGCATGTATTTATGACAGTTGCAATGTCCCAAGATCATGTGATCACCATTGGTAACCTTCCCGGCTGGCTTCCGACAAGCAAAGCCAGTGGGGGAAGCCAGATTCGCTTAACGACTGCATGATTCATTTACTAACTGGCATTTGTGCTGAAATGTAGGAGATAGAAGGAACAATAACAGATGGTCCTCGATTTACGACCACAATTGGTTCAGAGGTTCTATTGCTAAGCAAGGTAGTTGTTGAGTAGCAATCAATTTTACGTATTTTTTTCACCTGCTTGTAAGCAAATCACTGCAGTTAAATTAATCAGGCCTTTGTTGAGCAAATCCAGTTTCCCTCATTGTTCAAAGCTGGCTGGGAAGGTTGCAAATGGTGATCACATGACCCTGGGACACTGCAACCATTAAAAATACACACTGTTCCACTGATTAATTTTTCTCACTTTTAGGAAGTTTCTCCTTAATCCCAAATTGCTTCTCACCTTGATTAGTTTCCATCCATTGTTTCTGGTCTTACCTTCTGGTGCTTTGGAAAATAAGTTGATCCCCTCTTCTTTGTGGCAGCCCCTCAAATACTGGAACACTGCTATCTTGTCCCCCCTAGTCCTTCTTTTCTCTAGACTGGCCATACCCAAATCCTGCAACCGTTCTTCATATGTTTTTGTCTCCAGGCCTTTAATCATCTTAGTTGCTCTTCTCTGCACTTTTTCCAAAGTCTCAACATCTTTTTTGTAATGTGGTGAGCAAAACTGGATGCAGTATTCCAGGTGTGGTCTTAGTAAGGTTTTATAAAGCGGTACTATTTCACATTTTGATTCTATGCCTCTGTTTATACAACTAAGGATTGTATTAGCTTTTCTGGCTGCTGCCGCACACCACTGGCTCATATTTAAGTGATCGCCACTAGGACTCCAATGCCCCTCTCACAGTTACTGTTTTGGAGTCGGGTTTCGCTTAATCTGTTCTTGTACCTTTTTCCTACCTTGCTTCAAAGGGGTTGAATAGAATTTCTGGTGGGGGGGTCTTAAGCCAGCAACATTCAGCCCCCTTCATGAGCTGATAAAAATGAGGTAGCTGTGGACAATGGTTGAGATTGGTCAAATTTCTGCCTCTTATCAAAATGTAACATGCATGTCGAGTGAGCCTTAAGATCATCTGGTAGCCTTTGCTGTTGCTAATCTTTTCCCCAATGCCTTTGCTATTTTGTGTGCAGAGATGGCCGAACATCACAATGCCCAAGAGATTCTGAAGATAGCAAGAGATTTAGTCTGCAAGGTCCAGACGCTGATTGAGAATAAATGAAAGCCGGAGCTGCTGGGAGAATGTGAAGTTTAGCATCACTGCAAAAAGCTTTTGAAGGGGGGAGGGAGGGAGGGAGGGGATTTTCCTGCACTTGTCACTTCAAACAATGTTTTAACAGCATCTTCCATGTAATGAAGTAAACATTCAAGAGATTTCTAAGCCTTTAACAAGCAAGGGGGAAAAAAAAATACAAAGCTGAGTTTTGAGTGTGCACAAACGAGTCCTCATTCTTGGACTCTTATTTCAGGGCCAAAAATCATTCTTGTGTGTTTTTAATTCTCCCATTTGTTCCAATTCTGTCGTGTTTGAAATTGCCTCTTGCCCTGGGGTTGATAAGCAAGTGTGTAGTAGAGCAAAAAGAAGAGTTCTTCCAAATTTTACCATTGCTTTAATTTTGCAAATTGTTTGTCTAGGTTTCCAAAGGAACCTCTCCAGCTGACTATAGGCAGGATATCTTGTAGGTTTGCCCAAGATTATATCAGATTTAGGAGTAAGGAAGCCCCTACTCTTATCAACCTAGTAGCTCACAGCTTACACAGTCATGAACAAAAACTTGCTCAATTGAGATTTTGTGCTCTGTTTATGTATTTGGTCAGTCATTCCAAAGCTGAGTTCCAGCAACGAGTGATCAAAAAGTGGGAAACAGGGAAATACCTTTGTATGTTTCTGCACAATCTTGAGGGCTAGAGTCTTGATTTAAAAAAAAACACGCTAGGAATCCAAAGGAAGGTTGAATTAGCTGGATTTGAGAGACTGGTCCCTCTATAGTGCCCATTGGAGGATACCCCTGTCTGTTTTTCATTTTGCTTTGTGAATCTGTCTGTCCCCATGAAAAATTTTTATGCATCCAGCATGTCTTTATTTGTCCACTTGCCTTTACCGAGTCTGTATTCGTGGCTACACTCCCAATGGCTTCCAAGCTGGAGCGACAGCCACGGAAAGGGGAGTTAGCCCCAAAGTGCCAACAACTTCTGTCCAATGTAATAACCTTTTTGTTGTTTCTTTCCTTGGAATGCAAAAAAACAAGTATTTTTTGGTGGTGGTAGTGGCATGCACGCAGTCCCTTGGCCCTGCTCGTTTTATTTTTGTGTGTGTGCGCGCAAAGTGTTTGACCCATGCATGGTTCTGCTGGACAGTTTCATGGCAGAGGAAAATGCTTTCTCCTTTGTGCATATTTTCTTTGGATAGCAAAGTGAAGTCTTAAGCCCCTTCCCAGCCACCCTCATTATTGAGGGATCAATGTTTTAAACAAGGAAAACTCTGCACTACTTTTTTGGAGAATGAAATAAAAAAATTTTAAAAAAAAAAAAAAAAAAAAAAAAAAAAAAAAAAAAAAAAAAAAAAAAAAAAAACACCACCTCACAACCAAACAAAAAATAATTTAACTGTGCAAACTTTGTTGTACTGTTTATTATAATGTTCCGCATAATGGTATTTTATGAATATTGTGTATTAGCCTTATTTATTTTTGTCTAGAGCAAAGTATTTTCTTTATTGCTCAAGAATTTATCTCAAGTGCAAACATATGTATAAAGAAGGAAAAAAATACATATTGTCAACAAACCTTTTTTTAATGGCTACATAGTGCTCTTTGTCTCCTGTTTGATTCAGAAATAAAACAACCAGCTTGACAAACAGGTTGTCACGATTCTCCCAATCATAAATCAGTACCTCCAGAAAAACAGGTCAACGACCAAATATTTCTCTAATATTCAGTACAAATCCAGATCAGTTGAAAGATCCAGGTTTCTGTATTTTACAGAACCTGTTTCCAGGCTGGATCCTGGTATACCCAGCTGCCCAGAATTTTAAGGAAAAGTTATTCAGATGTTTTCAACGTTTTTTCCCCTTTTCTTTTTAATTTATTTTTTCTACCATGTTTTTTTTTTTTGAAATCTTAAATAAAAGAAACTGCTTTCTCATAGATGCAATCATGTATTGCAGTATCTAAAGATGCTGAGGTACATTGAAGAGATTTCTAAGTCTTTAACAAGCAAGAAAATACAGGGCTACTTTTTTGAGTGTGCACACATGAATCCTCATTCTGGATTATATTTTGGGGTCAAAAACCACCCTTTTTAGTGAGATTGATGGAGACAGTTTGGTGTGGTGGTGAAGGCAGCGTTTCTCAAACTTGGCTAACTTAAGCTGCCTGAACTTCAGTTCCCAGAATTCCCCAGCCAGCCATGATGGCTGAGGAATTCTGGGAGCTGAAATCCACACATCTTAAAGTTGTCAAAGTTGAGAAACTTTAGCTTAAGGAGCTGGCTTAGAAACCAGGAGTCTGTAATTTCTAGACTTGCCTTAGGCATGAGAAAGCCAGTTGGGTGACTTTGGGGCCAATCACTCCCTCTCAGCCCAACCCACCTCATAGAGAGAATAACAGAGTTGGAACGGGGACCTTGGAGGTCTTCTAGTCCAATCCTTTGCTCTAGGAGGAGATCCTATACAATTCCAGACAAGTGGCTGTCCAGTCTCTCTTTAAAAGCCTCCAGTATTGCAGCATCAACAACGTCTGGAGGCAAGAAGTGGTTGTTGGGGGGAACACAGGAAGCAGAAGAATTAGGTATGCCTGCAGGCTTGAATTATAATAAGACAGGATAAAAATACAACGTTGTGGGGGCAGTTGGCAGTTTCCCCCCAATCCAGATACGGAACAAATGCGAAGCACAAGCCATGATCAGCGGTCTGCTCATTTCAGGCTAGGCTTGGGACAAACCACATTTGCCAATTATCCACACTCGCTGATAATTCAGGGGGGCGTTCCTCACATCCTCAATCAGCAACCTCAAATGATGAAGAGCCTCCAGCACTCTCCAAGCAGGTATATCCTAAGATTGACACTAGTATCTCTCCGCCCCCAAAAGGCTAATCTGTCCAATGAGGGTATTGTGCTGGAAGGCTGAGATGGAGGGAATCGGGAACAGGTTTTCTGGAGGAGAGGCACAGATCAGTAACTCAACTGTTGGCTGAGAAAAAGGAGTCAGTTGGAAAATCCTGTTGTTGTTGAGTTACGTCAATGCACTCCAGTCCCTCTAAATGTCAGCAGTAGGTGGCAGGCTATTCTCTTGCAAACACAATAATTGAGGTGGAGGGGTTTTTTTTAAAAATCAGTGTTTCAACCAGCCATGCCCTCTTTTGAGGCAAACGTATTTCAGAACATTCCACTTTTCCAGCCCATTCGCATAGCCCGGGGGTGTCAAACTCAAGGCCCGTGGGCCGGATTCTCGGCCCGTAGGGTGCTTAAATCCGGCCCATAGGGCCAGCCTGGAAATATCAAAGGACCGGCCCGCGGTGCCTCTGGCGGTTAAAACGGGCTGTGTGAGGCCCCCCTGCGCGTTTTCACCCTCCATGGCCTCCTGCAGCGCTCTGCTGGCCGAAAAAGGCCCGGAAAACGGGCCATGGAGGGTGAAAACGAGGTGGGAGCCCCCACACCCCGTTTTGGCCAGCAGGGTGCTGCAGGAGGCATCCATCCCGTCCCCCCCGCCAGCCCGCGGCAGAGAACTACAATGCTGATCCGGCCCTTGAAGAAATCTAGTGAGACATCCCTGGCATAGCCAGAAAGTATCAGCACTCGTATTTGGCATTGCCAAATTGCGCTATTTGTGCCTCAAGATTCTTAAACGTAGCAGGGGAATCCTGGGCTTTGTAGTCCCAACTGAGCTAGAGTGTTGGGATAAGGACAGAAAGGCCTTTCTTAGGAAAGAACTCTACAACTTTGCCAGAATCCAAAGCTGGTGCCGTCTTCTCTCTGGATGTGGCCTGCTGTTTGTAAGTCTTCCATTTAAAGAGTTTCCTAGGACACCCCAAAATATTCAACTAGGCAGGAAGTCAAACGGGAGATATTTAAATACAGGGAGTCCTTGTTTAGCGACCACAATTGCGGCTTGCAATTTGTTATGTGAAGCACTCACAAAGTGAAACAGTGACTGTGCTTTCCTGTTTACAGGCCTATGAAGGTCATAAAAATAAGGATTGGAAAGTTATTTTTTCATCCCTATGGGAACCGTGAATGGTCACTAAACAAGGCAGTCGCTAAGCAAAGACTACCTGTATGTTATACATTTGTCATAAGTGTCATTCATTCAGACTCTACCTTCTAGGAACATTTTCCCCAAACAAAAACAAATGTTTTCTAACATGGATTATTAGACAGTTTCACTGCCTGGCAACCCGCTAGTAAAACAGAAGAAAAAGGAGTTGCAACTCTCTTCTGTCATAATTATGTCAGCCAATCTAAGCACACTTAAAATTTGAAAAATCCACCTTGGATACAGCAAAGAATTCCACTAGAAAGTCCTGCTTACTGGAGCCCATGACAGATTCAGTATAGCACCTAAATGCAGAATGATTGAGATCCACCGTTCTGCTGGATTTATTCTTGGCAGATTGTTAAACTACAAGTCAAGATGAAAACAGACCCAAACTACGGTATGTAAAAACACAGGCAAACCAATTGGAACCCTTTAGGCTGGGTTCACACAACAGCTGCAACCAATTACTGAAGGAGTACCTCTGGATTTGCAAGCTACATTTGAGCCCCCAAACCAAACCCTCCTAAACCACAATCGAAGCGTGTGGAATAAATGCAATGGCTCCATCTTTCATCAAGATTGTGGTGTGAATGCTGCTGCTAGGGTGTTTGTCTTATCAACTGAAACTAAATACACACGTGTGGGCACCTTAATTTTTTTTTTTTAACCAGAATGAATGCAGTGCTCAACACTAGCTTATGGCAAGAGATAGCTGGTTTTGATCCCCAACAATGGGGAATTCAATTTTCACCCATCTCAAAACAGGTAAAATAGTTTTCCTGACTTTTAACCAGATCTCTACCTAGACTGTTATTTTGCCCCGGCAATACAATTCTACACAGTCCAAAGGGATGTGGTTTGGGGTAGGCTTAGCAAATCCTAGTAGCAGAGGATCGGTTAAAATAGGCGGACTCTGGCTGTTAGCTCTTGGTGGCTTTCATTTTTGATTAGAAAGAATCCCATCCGAAATCTCAAAGAATTAACGTCAGAATAATACCGGCTAAGTAGGCAAGAAGCTTTGTCAAGCATGAAAATAGGTTTTTCTCCCCTTTTTCTACCAAAAACAGCTAATTCACAAGAGCAATTTCTCTCCTTCATGGAAAATGTGCACATAACAGCCTCCTCTCAGTTGTTTGTTTATGCTACGGCATCGTTTATTTAATCACGGTTTACTGAATTAACCAAATCACTTTGATCCACCCAAGTGTACTTCAGACAAAGTTCTCCAGCTGGGCTGGTGCAACCCAGAACTGCCAACAAGCTAACAGCATTTTGCTTGATAAAAATCCAGCAGTTGGCTTCTTTGCATGCTTCTCTGAACATTTCACTTCCCTGAACATCTAACTAGAAATAAAATGTGCAAGTAAAAAAAAAATCCCTAAAGATTAACCTTCAAGATTTGGAGGGTCCCAACATTTTACTACCCTCACACAAACCTACCGTGTTGGCTTCCACCTTCGTACCACTTAAACGATGGAATAAATCTTAAGAGCATGGAGCTAAGGATGAATTATGCATTTCAACAGAGAGAATTACAAATTGCTCCCTGCTCTTCAGATCACAAGAACCCGGGGTTTTTTTGAGGGGAGGGGGAGTTTTCATTTCTACCTGGATCCAAGCCACAGGTTGGATCCAATCCATGCAGGAACCTATCATCAGATGTCCAAAGACCCGGAATCAAACCCCAAGTCAGGCATAAAAGCAGATAAGAAAAAGAATTTTTTTAAAATCAATCAATCAGGTGGTTTGAATATTACAATAAACACAAAATCCACGGGTGTGCAACCTCGGTTTTTTTTTTTACCTTTTTATTAGACAGAGGGTATCCTTAAAATGCCATAACAAGTCACAGTGATTATGGATGATTTTACTGAAATGTAAATATAGTGGGGAGTTGGGGAAGGAGTAATGTGTTTTGCCTTTTTTTTTTTTTTTAAATACCCTGGTCCACAAAACCATCTTTATCGTTTCAAGATGCTTTTTTTTATATAAAGGATGCTATCTCTTCTCTCCTTTCAAAGCAGGAGGAGTGATGTTGACGTGTGTCCGTTATTCCTGGAAACAAAAGGATCTGCCCATCGATGGTGTTCACAGAGAACCATATTTTTATATATATGTAGCTATACGCAGGTAGATATATATATATAAATATATATATATATATATATTCTATGATTTCTTTTTCCTCTATGCAAAGTCTTAATAAAAGAGATCAGCCATTAAAAAAAAGGAACTACAAAGAAGCAACACATCAAAAAATAAAATAAAATAATAAAGTTTAAAAAAAAAGGTTGTGGCGGCTGGGGTGGTTGAAAGGAAAAGTCGAAGTCTTAAGAACTTTATTACAGTCTTATTTCACTGATTACATGTCAAAAGAAAAAAAAAATCACCGTGAAGGACAGTTTATTGATTTATTTTTTTCTCTCTGATTAGGGGAAATTCAAGTGCAGAAGCAGCCCTTATGGGTTTTTCTATCCCCCCCCACGCCCCCCCTCCCATGACCGAGTTTTTCGAGATAAATCAAAACAGGGGGGGGGAACTGGGGAAGGGACAGGTGGAGGGAGGAAAGGTTATCTCTGCCCGTCCCGCGGCCTCTCTCTCTTGCGCCATCCTCTCGCGGAGGGTCAGTGTGTCCAACCCTCTCACTCCTAACATCTCTGCCACGGGGCACAGTTGGAATGTATGGAGTTTTATCCAGTTGTTTTGCAGCTGATTCTACGCCAGCTTCAAGGTGCTTACGGGAAAAGGGGGCATGGTAACCATGGTGACGGGGTTCAAGACCGTTTGGCCCACCAACTGCTGGTGGTGGACAACTTGAGTTCCAACGCCGGGCTTCGCCATGACCGCTGGCTGGCCGAGGCTGGCAGTTCCATTCACTTGCTGGTGAGAGATGGCGTGCGCAATGTGGCCCACCACGGGCTGGCTGACCGCCACGGGCTGCGGGTACAGGGGGAGCTGCTGCCCCAGGTGGGCTACGTGGTTGAGGGTGGCCGGGTGCACAGTGATGTGGCCGATGGGCTGAGCTGTGGTCGTCAGCTGGACCGGGCTGGAGGTGGACGAGGGTGCGAGGTGGGCAATGTGCTTGGGCTGGGGGCCCGGGAGAACATGGTTGACAGTCTGAATGACGGAGGCGTGGGTAGTGGCCGTGTGGGCGATAACAGTCGATTGCACGGTGGAGGCCGCCACGAGGTGAGTCTGTGCAGGGACAATCGCTTGGGGCTGGACCAGGGCCTGGGGCTGGAGGGGGGGTGGGGCGTGGGACGGGACGTGCTTCTGGGCCAGCGGCAGAACCGATGGGCGATGGGCAGCAGCGATGGGGGCCACTGCTTTCAAGAGCTCGGGATGCTGGCGATGCGCGAGCTTCGGCAACGAATTGACGGGGCTGTTGTCTTCCATGTCCTCATCCATATTGTCTTCTCCTTCTGCAGGGAGATAAAACAAAGGCAGATATAAAATTCTGGCTGAGGGAAAAGGCGGGAACCCACAGGAGGCCAAATCAAGTCATCCGATTACTGAAATCCCTATTTCTTATAGGGATTGTAAACTGCCCAGGTGCAATGGGTAGAAATTTAATAGATGATAGACAGATAGATGACAGATAGATAGACAGACAGATGATAGATGGATGGATGGATGGATGGATAGATAGATAGATATAATGATAGAGATACATTAGATAGAGAAATAGAGATATATGATAAATGATAGATAGATGATAGATATAGATAGATGTAGAAATGGATGGATGGATGAACAGCAGTAGCACTTAAACTTATATACCGCTTCACAGTGCTTTACAGCCCTCTCTAAGCGGTTTACAGAATCAACGTATTGCCCCTAACAATGTGATTTTCATTTTATCGACCTCAGAAGGATGGAAGGCTGAGTCAACCTTGAGCCGGTGAGACTCGAACCCCTGGCAGTCAGCAGAATTAGAGTGCAATACTGCATTCTAACCACTGCGCCACCACGGCTCTTAGATTAGACAGATAGATGATAGATAATGCAGTGCAGTTCATGCAGTAGTAGTGTTACATAGACGAGTTAAAAAAAATCTCTTTTTATTCATTTATGTAATTTTTATTAAATTTATATGCCGCTCATCTCACCACTGGAAAGTGATTTTTCCAGCACATGCAAGTTTTATTTGCAGTGCATATACCGTATTTTTCGGACTATAAGACGCACTGGTGTATAAGACGCACCAAGATTTGGAAGAGGTAAATAAGAAAAAAAAAGGTTTTGCCCTCTCCCAGCCCCCAGGAGCACTCTGCAGACCTCCCAAACCCTCTGCCCACCCCGTTTTTGCAAAAAATGGGCCTTTTCCACCCATTTTTTGCAAAAACGGGGGCGTTTTTGCCTTCCCCCAGCCCCCAGAAGCACTCTGCAGGCCTCCCAACCCCTCTGCGCGCCCCGTTTTTGCGAAAAACGGGCCCGTTTTTCGAAAAAACAGGACGTGCAGGGTGGGGGTTTTGGAGGCCAAAAATGGCTTTCTTTCTTTCTTTCTTTCTTTCTTTCTGTTTCTTTCTTTCTCTCTCTCTCTTTCTTTTCCTTCCCTTTTATATTTTATTTATTTTTAATCTTTAATTTTTATCTGGTCACGAAATGGAATCTTGCCGTGAAATGGCACCCAAACACTCCCAACACACCTGAAGCAGTTGAAGTGGATGCCTGATCATCTTCTGGTTGAACCGTCTGGCGGATTATCCGGTCAATTTCCAAGACATCCATCCATTGACTCAACTCATTCTTCAGCTCTGCCAAACGTTGCTGCGTGGCAATTTTCTCTCTGGCCAGCCGCTCCATCTCATGCTCATACTCTTTCTCTTTGCGTTTCAAGGTCTGCAAAGAAAAGCAAAATGTGAAACCAGAAGAAGGTGGATCCAAAGGGAGAAGGAGGGGGAGGGACTTTTTCTCCTTGGACAAATGAAGCCTTCCACAGAAACAGAGCTCTGGAAGAGAAAATCCCATCTCGTAAACTTTACTCGACCGTGCCAATGACAGGAAATCCTCCCTTTCTTGGCACACCCAGATAAGGAAGAAGCTGAGCTACAAAATTTTTATATCACACTTGCAAGAATGTAGGCCGTTAGTTGTCCTCTTCAACAAAGGCCGGGTTTTTCAGGGACCTTTTGAAAATAGCGTGTTTTAGAGATTTTAGAAGAAATCGTTCAAAAGGAACACGGAATGCCTCTTCTAAGAGGTTGCCACTTCCAACATGCTTTCTCCGGCATGGGCCTCTCCTAATGTTTATGATTTTATCTCCCATCATCCTCAGTAAGTGGGATCAATGGCTCACACAGGACAAAACAATTTAAGGACCCAGGATTGGGAAACTGATTTAAGAAGTGGCATCTTCTCTGCGCTGCATGTGAGAATGCCTCTTTTACATTCCTCTTGCAGCAACTAAAGGCACAGAGAAGAGTGAAATGCTGTTTTTTCTTCCCTTAAGCAATGATGATGACCAGCAACAAATCCATCAAGATCATTTGAGACAGAATGCAGCCTTGATCTCCGTGCCAAATTAAGTGTCCCTCTTAATAGCGAGCAGAAAGAACTACAGGTAGTCCTCAACTTACAACATTTCACTTAGTGACCGTTCAAAGTTACAACGGCACTGAAACAAGTGACTTATGGCCATTTTTCACACTTATGACCTTTGTAGCATTCCCATGGTCACATGATCAAAATTCAAACGCTTGGCAACTGGTTCATAGTTATGACAGTTGCAGTGCCCCCGGGTCAGGTGATCATCTTTTGCGACCTTCTGACAAGCAAAGTCAATGGGGAAGCCAGATTCACTTAACAACGGTGTTGCAAACATAACTATTGCAGTGATTCACTTAACAACTGTGGCAAGAAAGGTTATAAAATGGGGAAAAATTCACTTGGCAACAAAAATTTGGACTCAACTGTGGTCGTAAGTCAAAGACTACCTGTACACAAATCCCAAGGGTGGGGGGGGGGAGTATTTAAGATATTTCCATTTTTCAGGTCCACTCTGGCTTTGGTGCACAGGAAATCTGACTTCAAATACAATTGGTTTTTACTGGGAAGGAAGGAAAATAATAAGGATTGAGCAAATGTAGGGCTGATTCAGGATTTTCTTCACTGGAAACAATATCCACCATTTCCCCTAAGAGTGCATTTGTCCCTCTCCGAAGCCTGAGAGATGAAGGAATCAGACGCTAAACCAAAATTGGAAGAACGGTGTTTTAATGATCGAAGGAACCGGATGAATGAGCTTATGAGGTCACAGCTCTACTCAAACATGATTCAGTTACGCTCTGCTCGTTCGGCCGCATTAAGGAACAACTGCTTGAAGCTGAATGGAGTACAAGCATATTTTATATAACACAACTGAGCAGAGGTGGGCGTCACATATTGTAACAACTGGTTTGCCCAGAACCGAAAATGTGAGCGCGCGCGCATCAAAAAAAGGCGATTATATAGGACGGGATAGCACCAGGGTGGGTGGGCGGGCCCAGCCACTGGTCGTAACTACCGGTTCGCCCGAACCGGTCCGAACCAGCAGCAGCCCACCTCTGCAACTGAGGGAGTTTTTAGACTCGGTCCTTCAAGTCCTATGATTCCACAGCTGGCCTGCCATCACTGAGGAAAAAAAAACACGGCTGTTTTAAAGAGGTGCAACTGTTGTGCCTCTGTGCTCCACATCCTTTTGGGGAGTTACATTTGCTGAGCCCACTAAAGCAGGGGTGGGGAACAATGGCCCTTTTATGACTTGTGGACTTCAACTTCCAGAATTCCTGAGCCAGCCATGCTGGCTCAGGAATTCTGGGAGTTGAAGTCCACAAGTCATACAGGGGCCAAGCTTCCCCATCTCTGCACTAAAGAGAGATTTACCCTGTAAATTAATTTTGAAAAACCAAGCAAAGCAAAATGCTCCTCTTTCAAAGTCAAACGCAATCGCTGAGCATTCCTGTTTAATTTAAGCCCTGAGTAGCTCCTTATGATTAAAAATAATAAGGTTTTCTTTTTATTTTATTTTTAAATCAATTTAATGGATGAGAAAAGGGATCTGGTTACAGAAATCTTGGCAACGGATAGGCTGATTTTAACATCCAACTGATTTCCAAGCTCATTAACGGGGAGCTTTCTCAATCCTCTTGACGCACCATTCTTCTAAAAACAAAAGGATGCGCCAATCTTACGCGTTTTTAATCCTTGACAAACTGCCATTCTTTTTCCCAAGCTCTGGAATGCCCGTTTGGAGCTATACTAGCCAAGCACTGAGGTCAGCGGTACAAAACTGTCATTTAAGGAAAGTGAATATAAGTCTGGCTTTCTTCCTTATGGGCTGATTCTCTATACCCCAAAGCAAACTGAGGATGGAGAACCCACCTCAGCATAATTCTCCTATCCTAAGTGATCCAGTTGTGACTCAGATTAAGAAACTCCATGAGGGCTAGGATCTTGAAAAGAGGGAAGGTAGGAATGAGCTAAAGAAAGTGGTGCCTTGGCAGGCCAGATTTCTCCTTTTTCTTTAGGGTCTGTGACAATTTGCCGCAGCCAACTCGCCACAGCCAACTCGCCACAGCCAACTCACCACAGGACAACTGTGAGAAGAAAGGTCGTAAAATGGGGCAAAACTCACTTAACAACTGTCTCACTTAACAAAAGAAATTTTGGCCTTGATTGCTGTCGTAAGTCGAGGACTGCCCATAAATTGTTTAGATGTGTAAACTACAAAACTCATTGCATTAAGAATGATTAAACATTATCGGTTTGTATTAAGCATCTCTTAATGAACACAGTCCAGGCCTGAAAATGTCTCTAGAGACAGATTATAAGGTTTTGCAGGCCAGGATTAAAATTGAGCGTTTCCCAAAACACTTAAGGGAGTATCTTTCTCTCTCTCTCTCTCTCTCTCTCTCTCTCTCTCTCTCTGTGTGTGTGTTTGTGTGTGAGTGGTCTCGCACATGCTTCTGATTTATGAGTATTTTGGGAAGGGGGGGAGAAGGAGCTTCCTTCCTTTGGTAGTTCTGCCTATTTCACTCCTTTCAGGCATGGCTGGACCCCCACCCTACCTCACCCCACCCCGGCTGCGAATTTCAGCTGACGTCTATGCGTCTTCTTTTCAGAACAGCCTTATCAGAAGGGTGCAGCAGGGAAGGTGGCTGGTTCTGATTTTACCCCAAACAGAAAGGAGATTTTTTTTAAAAAAAATGAAGGTGGGGAGGAGGAAACACAATTTATAAGAGCCTTGGCGTAAGATCCACTTAACGCACAAAGGGATGTTCTGAGGGCAAGTTCGTAGAGAAAGGTCTTTACCCTGAATTAGACTGTTAGTTCTCAAACCATCATCCAGCAGATCTCTGGGGTTGAAAAAGGGAGCTTATCCGGGGCTCAGAAACGGGCCCTTTGATTTGGAAAGGGTTGCTTATCGCTGCAGCTCTTTCCATGACCTAATGGGTACGTCTAGCCATAAGTTTAGGAAAGGCAGGTGTTGATTCACCAAACCATTCAAAATTAATTGCTCAGTTGTAACTGTGACTCTGTGAAACTTTTTCAGTGTTATCACTTTCCCCGCATTGAATTCAGTTAAATTGGCAGTTCGGCCTCGGGGACAAGGTTTTCAAGGGGATTGCAAGTGAAAAGTGTATTGTGTGCGCGCGGGGGTACGGCATGTGGCGAAGGGCCCACAGAAAAGCGAAGTATGTTATAATGTAATTACTGTCTTGTTAATGCGAGAAAAAAGAGAAACGGGTAGGCTTAAAAAGTTCTGGTCCTTGCAAATGCAGGTAGTCCTTGACTTACAACAGTTCATTTAGTGACCGTTCAAAGTTACGACGACACTGAAAAAAAGCGACTGAGGGCCATTTTTCACACTTACAACCTTTGTAGCAGCCCCGTGATCATGTGATCAAAATTCAGATGCTTGGCAACTGACTCATACATATGACGGTTGCAGTGTTCCGGGGTCAGGTTGCAACCTTCTGACAAGCAAAGTCAACGGGGAAGCCAGATTCACTGAACAACCGTGGTACTAACTTATCAACTGCACTGATTCACTTAACAACTGTGGTAGGTAATGCCGTAAAATGGGGCAAAACTCACTTAACAAATGTGTCACTTAACAAGAGAAATGTTGGGCTCAATTGTGGTCATAAATCAAGGACGACCTGTATACATAGAATCATTATAAAGTGCAGTCAATATGCAGAATAATTTGAAAAGTCACAAGAAAGAGAGAGAAGCTATGAGGGACAGATCCTATACATCAGGGCTACGGCCCACTACTGGCCCACGGCCTAATCGCCACAGGGCTGTGTGAGTGGCCGGCCGGTGCGCATGCCTCCGTGAACATGCATGGCCCCACTCGTGTGAGTGTCACAAACAGTTGCAGCCCCACTTGCGTGAGCCTCGTCGCGGGCGCTTGCGGCCCCACTCATGCGTCGGTGTTGTAGGAGTTTGCACGCACGCACACACGCCTGCCCCTCCCACAAAATCATCCCCTCTTTCCTTCCTCCCCCACCCCCGTTCTGGGCCGCCAACTCTGCTATACATAACACAATTATCTTCTCTATGCAAGTTTCGCAATTATAAACCCATATAAATATTTAGCAGATAACTAAAATGACAAGACTATCCAAAAGGGTAACAGGCTGCAAAGCTTTGTCATTTTGATTCTTTTTAACACACACACACACACACACACACACACACACACAAGTATGTAATTGCTGCCAAGCAACATGACTCATATATTTGTGCAAAACTGAAGGCATTCATTACGCAGGACCGACCAACCAACATCATCCTGTCTGGTGTTACAACACAATTTGCAAAGTCATTTTTTTCTCATCTGCAGATCCGCCTTGTCCTGAATGGCAGAACAAGCACTGAGGTAAAATACACAGAACTATAACACTAGGCATGCATACAGAACAAACACTAAAGCAAAGTTTACAGAAATACAACATATTATATTCTGAAAGCCTGGAAAAAGTAAACTGCAGGTCGTCCTTGATTTACGACCACAATTGTATCCAGGATTTCCACTGCTAAGTGAGAGAGTTGTTAAGTGAATTTTGCCTCATTTTATGACCATTCGTACCACAGCTATTAAGTGAATCACTGCAGTTGTTAATGGTGATCACGTGAACCTGGGACACTGCAACCGTCATAAGAGTCAGTTGCCAAGTGTCTGAATTTTGATCATGTGACGGGATGCTGCGACGGTTGTGAGTGTGAAAAACGGTCATAAGTCACTCTTTTCAGTGCCGCCGTAACTGTGAAAAGTCACTAAATGAATGGCTGTTAAGTCCAGGACTACCTATAAAGCTGTTTCAGACTGAGCTTCACTCTTGATGACAATATCTGTATCATTTTGGCATGTCTTTGTAGCTTTTTTTTCAACTTTTCATTTGAACTAAAGACCTGGGGGTTTCCTGCTGTTGTGAATACAGATAGTCCCCAACTTACAAACACCATTGAGCCCAAAATTTATGTTGTTAAGTGAAAAATGTGTTAAGTGAGTTTTGCCCCATTTTATGACTTTTCTTGTCACATTTGTTAAGTGAATCACTGCAGTTGTTAAATTATTAACATGGTTGTTAAGTGAATCTGGTTTCCCATTGACTTTGCTTGTCAGAAGGTCGCAAAAGGGGATCACATGATCCTGGGACAGTGCAGCCGTTATAAATATGAGTCAGTTGTCAAGTATCCAAGTTTTATTCACGTGACCGTGAATAAATGTTATGCTGCAACAGTCATAAGTGTGAGAAATGGTCATAAGTCACTTTTTTCAATGCCGTTGTAACTTAGAACAGTCACTAAACGAACTGTTGTAAATTGAGGACTACCTCTACTCAAGTCTTCAAGAGGTCCAACCTTGCTTAACCTTTCCTGCAATCCGCTATGGCCTGTTAGATGGGTGCTTATATTCTTATTGGATGCTTTATTATTTATTGAATAAATTTTTATAGCCATCCATCTATCTTGGGGAATCTGGGTGGTGAATCAAAATACAAACATCAACCAAACTGTACAAATGCATTAAAAAGAAAATGGTTTGGTCGGGGGTCCTTAACATCATGGTATCAACACACGTCACACAAAGTTACACCTACCCCGGGCTGCCAACAACATTTTGGCCCCAATAATTGGGAGGCAGAGGAACATCCTTCAGATCTCACAAAAATTATGCATCCCTGATCAAGACATATACACACACTACTGCTTGGAAGCAAAAGGCAAAAAGCAGAAAAAAGATCCTTCTGTTCTTTTTTAATTCACTTCACTTTTCACTTCTTCGATTTCTATGTTTAGAAATATAGCACGGTTCTAATCAGGGGTGAAATCCAGCAGGTTCTGGAGAACCGGTAGCGGAAATTTTGAGTAGTTCAGAGAACCAGCAAATACCACCTCTGGCTGGCCCCAGAGTGGGGAGGGAATGGGGATTTTGCAGTATCCTTCCCCTGGAGTGGGGAGGGAAGGGGGATTTTGCAGTATCCTTCCCCTGGAGTGGGGAGGGAAGGGGGATTTTGCAGTATCCTTCCCCTGCCACGCCCACCAAGCCACACCACGCCCACCAAGCCACGCCCACAGAACTGGTAGTAAAAAAAAATTGGATTTCACCACTGGTTCTAATGCTGCAAAAAACTACAGGTAGTCCTTGACTTACAACCACTCACTTAGCAATCATTCAAAGTTACAACAGCACTGAAAAAGTGATTTACAACCCGTCCTCACACGTATAACCATCGGAGCACCCCCTACAGTCACAAGAACAAAATTTGGGCGCTTGGCAACCAGCATGTATTCACAACGGTTGCAGCATCTTGGGGATCATGTGATCTCTGCTTGCGATCGTCTCAGCTGGTTTCCGACAAGCAAAAAGTCATTGGGAGAAACTAGATTCACTTAACGACCACATGACACGAGTCAAAACTGCAGTTACTCTCTTAACATGAGCCGTGGTGGCGCAGTGGTTAGAGTGCAGTACTGCAGGCTGTTTCTGCTGACTGCCGGCTGCCTGCAGTTTGGCAGTTCGAATCTCACCAGGCTCAAGGTTGACTTAGCCTTCCATCCTTCCGGGGTGGGTAAAATGAGGACCCAGATTGTTGGGGGCAATATGCCCGACTCTGTAAAACCGCTTAGAGAGGACTGTAAAGCACTGTAAAGCGGTATATAAGTCTAAGTGCTATTGCTATTAACAACTGTTGCCAAAAAAAAAAAAAAAAAAAAAGGAGAAGAAAAAACGAAAAAAAAAAAAAAAAAAAAGTTGGAGAATCATGCGCAGCTCACTTCCAGAACCGCCTGGCTTAGCGACAGAAATCCTGGTCCCAATTTGGGTTGTAAGTCAACGACTACCTGATCATCTGGAAAAAAAAAAAAAGTCAGGAAAAATGCTGAAGTGGGCAGCTTTGAAAATACAGAAAAGAAAAGAAAAAGACAAGAAGAAAAAGAGGCAGGCAGGCAGGCTTAAGACCATTTCCCAGATCTTGGCAAGCCATGGTTGTCTCAAATGCTGATACAACAATTACAGCAGCTGTATTTGCTGGCACACAAAAAATGCACTGGGAAAAATGTGGCTCAGAAGGGTTTAAGCTGGGTTTCCAGGAAGAGAATCAGCGCACTTGAGCAAGGACCTCTGATCAAGACTTGTGCAATGAATTAAGCAAGAGTGTTGCTAAAATGGGCCCTTCTTAATTTACTTTAAGGGTGGTCCAACCTTGGCAACTTTTAAGACTTGTAGATTTCAACTCCCAGAATTCCCCAGCCAGCCATGCTGGCTGGGGAATTCTGGGAGTTGAAGTCCACAAGTCTTAAAGTTGCCAAGGTAGGACACCCCTGATCTACTTGAAGAAACAAATCAGAAGGAATCTTGGCTAATCAAGTTCACGGCCTCCATTATCTGTTCATTAGGGATGGACAACTTAAAAAATGCTTCCAAGTGGCCTCTTGGTGTCTCTTTAATTCCAGCTGGTTATCATTCTAAGGTCTTTGTCAGGTCATAAAAAGGCAAAGCAGGAGCAGGTGCGTGCTGTACACCTACACCTGCCCTAAACCAGCTGTACATCTTTATGATAGGGTAGTTGACCATTACTCTTTGGGAAGTAAGCAAAAATAAGTTTGTGCTTTTAATACAGGCAGGGAAGTGGAGTTAGTCCTCGACTTATAACCATTCATTTAGCGACTGTTGAAAGTTACAGTGGCATTGGAAAAAGTGACGTACTCACTAGAAGTAGAATAACAGAGTTGGAAGGGACCTTGGAGGTCTTCTAGTCCACTCTTACAACTGTTGCAACATCTCCACGGTCATGTGATCAAAATTCAGGCGCTTGACAACTCGCATGGATTTATGACGGCTGCAGTGTCCTGGGCTCATGTGAACACCATTTGCGACCTCCCCAGCTGGCTTCCGACAAGCAGAACCAATGGGGGGGGGGGAAGCCTTATTCGCTTAACGACCATGTTATTAATAACTGCAAATGATTTGTTTAACAACCATGGTGAAAAAGGTTGTAAAATTGGGTGTGACTCACTTAACAACCAACTTGTCGAGGTGGTGCAGTGGTTAGAGTGCAGCACTGCAGGCTACTTCAGCTGACTGCTAGCTGCAGTTCGGCGGTTCAAATCTCACCGGCTCAAGGTTGACTCAGCCTTCCATCCTTCCGAGGTGGGTAAAATGAGGACCCAGATTGTTGGGGGCCACAGGCTGACTCTGTGAACCGCTTAGAGAGGGCTGTAAAGCACTGTAAAGCGGTATATAAGTCTAAGTGCTATTGCTATTGCTATTGCTAACTTGTGTAACAACAGGAATTCTCATCTCAATTATCGTCATAAGCCAAGGATTACCTATATGACTTAAGGAGGACCTGGGGGCGGGGTGTGTGTGTGAGGCTTTTCATCACAAACATCTTCAAAACTACCATTTATTAAGAAACAATTAAAAACGGAAGAGACGTGCTAAATCTTAAGAATCACCATTCCAGTTCAGAAATGCAAATGAATGAACTTGACAATGCTGGAGAGAGAATCTGGGTTAAAAGAAGGGGAGGAACGAATCCAAGCAATAGTTTTGTCGGTGTTCCTATTACCCACCGTCAGTTGGGAGACGAGTGCAGCCAAATTTAAGGCTTCCAGGAAATTCCTGGCTGAATATTTTCCCCTTTAGAGGGTGGAGGAAGGGAGAGGATCAGCTGTGCCAGACCTGATAAAAATCAACAGGGAGACTTAGTGGGAAAACTAGGAGAGGCAAACTCCTGGCCATGGATGCTTGAAAAGTTTTTTTTTTCTTCTGCATACTGCAGAGTTGGACTAATGCAGTGGTTCTCAACCTTTCTAATCCCGCGACCCCCCCGCGATCCCCCCGCTGCCGC
>QLTV01003107.1:1712634-1730961 GCA_003457575.1 Thermophis baileyi | reverse complement strand
CCTGCCGCTATGACCCCCTCCCCACACGGGATGAGGTGACAAAGGGGGCGTGGCACCAGGGGGGAAATGCTCCGGGCTCGGGCTTGCCTGCCGGTCGCCGGACAGCTGATAGCATCGGAAGCGGGAGACTTCGCCCGGACGCCGCCATTTGGGTCCTTCTACCCTCTGCGCATGCGCAAAGCATTCTGCGCATGCGCAGAGGGTAGAAGAAACCAAATGGCGGCGTCCGGGCTACCAGCTGTCCGGCGACCCGCAGGCACGGCCGAACCGGGACCTTTCCACTCCTGCAGTGACGGTGGCACCAAAATGGCGGGCTAACGCGCGCGGCGACCCCTGTGAAATGGTCATTCGACCCCCAAAGGGGTCGCGACCCACAGGTTGAGAACCGCTGGACTAATGAGTTTCTCACATTTAGCCATTTTAAGATGTGTGGACTTCAACTCCCAGAATTCCCCAGCCAGCGAGGGAAGTCCACACATCTTAAAACGGCTAAGGTTGAGGAACACTGGACTAAGACCATCCTTTTCACTGCTTCTATGGTTATATAGGTAGTCCTCGACTTGCAATAGTTCATTTAGTGACTGTTCAAAGTTACAACGGCACCAAAAAAAGTTATTTATGACCACTGTTCACACTTATGACTGTTGCAAGCCTCCCCATGGTCACATGAACAAAGTTTAGACGCTTGGCAACTGACTCGTATTTATGATTGTTGCAGTGTCCCGAGGTCATGTGATCCCCTTTTGCAACCTTCTGACAAGCAAAGTCAATGGGGAAGTCAGATTCACTTAACAACTGTTATTAACTTAACTGTGGTTCACTTAACAACTGTGGCAAGAAAGGTGATAAAACGGGGCAAAATTCACTTCACAACTGTCACACCGACATTTTGGCCTCAATTCTGGTCGTAAGTCGAGGACTACCTGTTAAGGCCAAAGGAACACTTGACACCCGCACCTCCCAAATTCATACTCACAGACACACAAATACACTTGACTGCTCACACTTTCTGGGGAAAGGAATCCTTTCTTTGTAAGTTCTTACAGATGTATGACGGCAACTTTTAATAATTTTGTGTGTGTGTGTGTGCGCACGCGCGCACGTGTGTGCACACCATCAGACAGGCTACCTCAAGGGAATGGTTGCTATAGCAACCATGCACCTACCAGCTCCCATGGCTGTGCTAGCTGCATATCTTGTTTTGCACTTGGGTGGCTTTTAATTTTTTTTTGTTTTTTGTTTTTTTAGGCGAGGGGGTGGATAAGGGCCTAGTTCTTCTGGTACCTTCATGTCAGAGCAAATCACAACCTGAACCAAAGAGGTCATAATCTCCCATCATTTCTAAGACAAATGTAGCAAAAGAAAGCTGTATGCGCCCCCCCCCCCGGGGATTTTTAAAAGGGTGTAAATCAACCAAATCTACACCTTCAATGTGGATTTCACAAGTGCTTAAAATGTGCATCCAATGCCAATCATCAATGAGTTTGGAAAAAAGCAGAAGAATGAATTTTAGGGGAAGATTTCTGCATAGAGTGACATGCAGTTCTCTAGTTTTCCTTTATCTGTTTGTATATGTAAGTTCCTAACTCTAACATAATATTTCTTATAGGCAATGAAACATTAAATCATGGTTGCCCAATCTTTTGGCTTGCCTGGGTTGCATTGAGTGAAGAGGAATTGTTTTGGGCCGCATATAAAATATATAAAATAGTTAATGTATCGAAATAACAAACTTCCTTCATTTTTTTAAAATTATTTTATATTATCTTGTGGGGCTGCATGACTAGCTGTTCAGAGTTGTGTACAGCCCATGGGCTGCACGCACCTGCATTAAATAGATTGCAATATAAAATGCTGAATGAAGCTCCAACCCAATTAAAAGTTTCCCTGCCAGAGACAAAGGAAATTAATTTATAGGAAATTGCACCCTTTCCAAAAGGAGGCATCCATTTCCTGTTTTCTAGAACTGTAGTTCTCATCTTCAGCAAGTTTAAAGTGATTCAACTCTCAAAATTCCCCAGACATTATGGACATATGGACATATGTTGTTGGCTGGGGAATTCTGAGAGTTGAAGTTCACACAGCTTAAATTTGCTGAGATTGAGAAACACTGCTCTAGAGCACAACGGCAGCTTTCAAAAAGAGACTGGGCAGCCATTTGTCTGAAATGGTACAGGGTCTCCTGCTCGAGCAAGGGGTTGGACTAGATGTCCTCCAAGGTCCCTTCCAACTCTGATATTTGTTATCCAGTCTTGGGGATTTCCAAGTGTGTAGACTTCAATTCCCAGAATTCCATTGATGGCCACAGATGAGAATTCGACTCATCTGGCTATTGGCAACAGTAGAAAACACTATATATTACAATCTCTGTGTTTGAAGTGGAAATAAAGAATTGCTTGCCAAAAGGAGCACCTGCAGTTTGAGGTGTCATAAGCACTTGTATTAAAAATAATGGTGTCCATGTTAGCAATAGCACTTAGACTTATATACCGCTTTACAGTGCTTTACAGCCCTCTCTAAGCGGTTCACAGAGTCAGCATATTGCCCCCAACAATCTGGGTCCTCATTTTACCCACCTCGGAAGGATGGAAGGCTGAGTCAACCTTGAGCCGGTGAGATTTGAACCGCCAAACTGCAGCTAGCTGTCAGCTGAAGTAGCCTGCAGTACTGCACTCTAACCACTGCGCCACCTCAGCTCTTATGTAAATACATCACACTGTTATCTGAATTAGCCCTAGGAACATTGCTTATTGGATTGAAGTTTGATACTAGCAACAGCATTTTTTTTCCTAAAGTAAAAACTAGTAAAACTGATAAAATAATTTCAGTGCTTTAGATACCCAATTACAATTTGTTTCGTGCTTTAGTTTCCCCAAATGTACATGTTAATTATATAATTCAACACCTGAATTGGTGTTGAACCAGTATTTTTCTCCGGATTTACAGCCAGGTGAATGTTAAGTTCCTGTCTGGAGAATCTGGGTGGGGAAAAAAAAACCCAAACCCACAACATTTCAGGAGTACTTCCTACTACAGTTCCTTCCATTTGACTGCTGTGCACTTTGGAATTGGGAAATTTATTGAAAGGTTTTATTAAGGGGGGGTGGGGGAGAGTCATATTATGCCTGTAAACATTGTAGTAGAAATAGGCAGCTTGTGAAATATAGCTGTTCTATGAATTACAGAGACAGCGGTGGTGGAATTATGAGGCAGGAAAGCCATAAATCTGAATGGCATGCCCACAGAAAAATCTACCGGCATGTAAAAAAAAACAGCACAGTAGGAAGAAATGATAAAATGTCCCATTGCTAAGCAAGACTGCTGTTGAATTTTGCCCCATTTTACGACCTTTCTTCCACAGTTGTTAAGTGAATCGCCACAATTGTTAAGTTACTAATATGGTCGTTAAGCGAATCAGTCTTCCCCCTTGACTTTGCTTGTCAGAAGATTGCAAATGGTGGTCACATGACCCTGGGGCATTGCATAGCTAGACATGCCAGTTGTCTAGCGTTCAATTTCTGGGCGCATGACTGTGGGAATGTTGCATGGGTTGCAAGTATGAAAAGCACCTTTTGCAGTGCCATTGTAACTTCGAACGGTCACTAAACGAATGGCTGTAAGTCAAGGACTCCCTGTATTGTAAAGCTACATTCATGAAATCTTGCAAGTCTGAAAGTACAAATCTCCCGCCATCCCTTTACAGCCCCAAAAATAGAGAGGGTCACTTCTGAGTCTTTTGTCCTGCCCACTATGCAGCTGTGGGCTAGGCTCCCTCTTATCTGACCCCAGTCAGCATCCATCTGCCTATCTCACAAAGCCATATAACATTCCCCTGAGTGACCTGGAGCCAGTCCTTCTCTTTCATTCTGACCCACCTCACAGAGTGGCTGTTTATGGGGGGAAAGCAGGAGAGCAAACATAAAACTCCTAAACACAAGGAGGAAAGGAGATTGGCGCAGTATATAAAGAAACAAATATACAAAGACATACCTACTAGGTATCCGTATGCTCATGTATGTCTTTGAGTCAGTGTTGACTCCTCACAACCACCTGGACCAGTGATGGCTAACCTTTTTCTCGTCGTGTGCCGAAAGCACCGCACCCCCCCCCATGCCCGGTTTTGGGCCTAGCAGGCCTCCCTGCAGCCTCCTGGGACAAAAAACGGGCTGTGGGGGGGGTAGGCGCCACACACCCCTGCACTCCCCTGGCCCCCACGCATGTGTGCGCACCCCGCGACCCCGCGCATGCATGTGCAACTCCCCGCGCATACATGCGCATCTCCCGCATGCACCCTGCCCCCCGCGCATCCCAAAAATCAGTTGGCCGGCGGGAGGCACAGGCGCGCAGGAGCTGAGCTGGGCGACGGCTCGCGTGCCTGCAGAGAGGGCTCTGCGTGCCAGCTGTGGCACGCGTGCCATAGGTTCGCCATCACGGGCCTGGACCCTGCAGTTTTGTCTGAAGTTGCCTGCCTCCATCATCCATCCATCCATCTCTACCTACCTTTCATATCAATCTATCTATCTGTCTGTCTGTCTCTATCTATTTATAATTATTATTATTTTTATTTATTAACTAATAAATTTATTTGCCACCCATCTTGTTTCAAAATGACTCTAGGCGGCTTACAGCATTAACATTGCCATTGTCTGCCTTCCTGGGCTGTGAGAGAGGGGCTGGCTCAAAGTCACCCAGCTGCCTTCTCCTTCCTACAAGGAGAAAATCAACCCAAGCAACAAGCAGCACATTGACATTCTCCTGATTTTTACCCCTTCAGAAAAATGCCTTCTGAATCTGATATACCTGCAGAATACTCTGTGAAACAGGTCCTGGGTATATTTGTGCATTTTCTATGACTTGCATGGAGACGGAAAAGCTCATGATGCAACAGATGCCAAGGGCAACATTGCTCAGAGTCAGGGTTTCTACTTCCCTTCCTCCTACAGGTATCAATTATCATTCAAAATCAACCCTCTGGTGCAGAAGCCAGGGAAAAACAAAAGCTTAATTCAGCACCATGGATGAGACATACTTACGTAGATTTGCATAACTGTCTTACACTTGCATAAATTATATTGATCAGTGGGAATCCTGAAAGGAGCCCTTCCTTTTCACAGACAAAAGCTTCTGTCATTTCACTGGAGTATATTCATGAGGTCTAGCAACCTTGCATCTTGTTTTGTAAAGCCAGCCCTTCTGTCTGGGCCTTACGCAGCAGAGGGTGCCGATGCAGAGAAATATAAGAATGCAGCCCTGGTTCTGGCAAGCCAAACCCAGTAATGACGTCTACAAGAGGTGCCGGAACCCGTGCTTCATCTGCTACGTGTGTGAAAACTCCACTTGTTTCCTAGGGAACAAAAGTGAGGGTCTCCATAGCAACCGGTTTGTACGACTGGCTCGTTCGGCGGCGCCAACAGCGGCGCCAATGGCAGAGGTTTCCTTTCTGAAATTCTCCTGCCACCAGTGTAAAAATATGGGCAGGGAAGTGGAAATCTCTGCACAAGACTCTTGTGTTTTTTAAAATATTGTTTTTTAGAATAATCAATCAGTGGAACGACTCGTCTCCAGAAGATTTGGGTGCTCCAACACTGGAGGTTTTTAAGAAGAGATTGGACAATCATTTGCATGAAATGGTATAGGCTTTCCTGCTTGAGCCGGGGGTTGGACTAGAAGACCTCCAAGGTCCCTTCCAACTCTGTTATTCTGTAGGTCAGGCTAGAAAATAGTCACCACCTCAAGAAATACCAGAACCTTGAATGGTAGCATCACAACATCTTGAAAGCCTGTAGAAGTTTCTCTTGCTCCCCTATCATGCCAAAGAGCAGAGGTCCTCAAACTTGGCAACTTTAAGACTTGTGGACTTCAACTCCCAGAATTCTCCAGCCAGCATAGCTTCTGCGAGTTGAAGTCCACAAGTCTTAAAGTTGCCAAGTTTGAAGACCTCTGCCAAACAGAATCAGGGCAGGGTTATTTTTAAATTTATTTGCTTTTCCCTTTCCCAGGACTAAGTGGATGTTCGCCTAATATTATTTGCGCTTTTTCTACAAAATGAACTCGAGTCTCCTCCGTACAAGTTTAATTTTTCCAGCCGACATCACATGCCCAAAATATGTGAGTTTCTGCTTATGGATTTGGTCCAGAACTGAGTGATAAGTCCTGCAATCCATGGAGTTCTTGGAAATTACAGGTAGGCCTCGACTTACGACCGTAATAGAGCCTGCCCGTCATGGTCGTTATGTCGTGACAGTTGTAAAGCGGTCCTCCAGGTGACGAGCTTGATTTTATAAACTTTTTTTTTTGCAATGGCCATAAAGTGAACCATTGCAGTTCATTAAGTGAATGCCGCAGTCATTAAGTGAACGGTCACTAGACAAACCCATTGTTTGCTATGGGGCATTTTTGCTAAAAACCAGAAGGAATGTTGGTTTTCAGCAAAACCGGCATAATTTGCAGTCATGTGACCACACGACACTGTAAACAACTGCAAGTGTGGGTTGCCAAGTGTTCAAAATGCAGTCACATGACTACAGGAACCCCTGGCTGTCAGAACTTCAACACTGGGTCGTAAGTACCTTTGGGAGGGGGGTTGTCATAACTTTGAATGGTTGTGTTCTGACCTAGGCTTCCTGATAAATAATACAGCACAAACGGAGTCCCAAAAACCTCTTTTTATTTAAACGGCTGTGAATTCTGTTCATTCCCAGCCGTAATAAGTCCCAAACAAGATTAATTAGTCCGACAGAAGTTTTTCAGAAAAAGGCTGATATCACCAACCTTTATCTCTTTTGACACACTGCCAAAGACCTAATTGGCAAGGAGCTTTGCAAGGCCAAACAGAACACGGAGTCAGAACTGAAAATGCTGAGACATGAATTGAACCACTCGCTCATGTCAGCCTTTGGAGTCAGCACAGACCTCCCAGATGGCCCGGGCTGGATCTCTGCCTCTGACACCGAGCCTTCTCCAGACTCCAGGCCTGGCCCATGTTCCTCCCCAGCCTCCTCGCTGTCCACCTCAGCTGCCAGCTCCGCAGGCTGCTGGCGGACCACAACAGGTTGCTAAGCGATCAGCCATATGTCGAGGACTCTGATATAGCACAAGAAGAGAAGACATCCTCTTAAGTCGGATGTTCCATGTTTAGCTGTCACATTTCGGAGTCAAAAGATGCAATAATTTCTCCACGAATTGTCAACAGCTGCATCTTTCACTACTTCAGAAGCTACCCTGTATACAGGTAGTTCTTGACTTACAACAGTTCGTTTAGTGACCGTTTGAACTTACAACGGCACTGAAAAATGTAACTTATGACTGTTTTTCAACAGTTATGACCTTTGCAGCATCCCCATGATCATGTGATCAAAATTCAGATGCTTGGCAACTGTTTCATACTTATGACCATGGCAGTGTCCCGGGGTCATGTGATCACATTTTTCAACCTTCTGACAAGCAAAGTCAATGGGGAAGCCAGATTCACTTAACAACAGTGTTACTAATTTAACAACCGCAGTGATTCACTTAACAACTGTGGCAAGAAAAGTCATAAAATGGGGCAACACTCACTTAACAAATTTCTCACTTTGCAACATAAATTTTGGGCTCAATTGTGGTCGTAAGTTGAGGACTACCCGTATATGTGAATAGCAATAGCACTTAGACTTATGTACCACTTCACAGTGCTTTACAGCCCTCTCTAAGCGGTTTACAGAGTCAGCATATTGCCCCCAACAATCTGGGTCCTCATTTTACCGACCTCGGAAGGATGGAAGGCTGAGTCAATCCTGAGCCAGTCAGGATCGAACTCCTGGCAATGGGCAGAGTCAGCCTCCAATACTGCATTCTAACCACTGCGCCACTGCCCACTCCTCATGCCCACTCCATGTGAAGTGTTTTTCATTTCACTCATTCTCCCAGCTTCTTGGCACATGGACACATTGCACAAAGGAGCAATCCGAAGTGGGATTAAAAATTTAAAGAGGAGCACTTCATTTGTCCTCCTGCATGCTTGCTGAAAGATTTTTCACAGCCCTAACAGTCAAATTGTAAATAAATTTCAGTGAGATCCATCTGCAAAATATTTTCACACCTGGTTCTAAAGTTATTAGAGATAATTTTGAAGGGCCTCTGATGCATGTCGCTGTTAGTCATGATCTGCTGTTTCAAAAACATGCCATACTTTTCAGGATGGCTGTCAGAATAGTGCGTTGGAGGTGGGTTGGGCTGATAGCAAAAGTGGGATTTGAACTCAGGGCTTCAAGATCGTTCTCTCATCTACTGCCTTAAATCCTGATCTTATTTATTACTTTCGGCACTGGAGTTCGCTGAGATGCCCTTTCACAGCCCCGTCTACTATGGGTGCCCATTATCCATTCAACATATAGATATTCCTCAATTTGTGATCACAACCGAGCCCAAAATTTCTGTTGAAGTAGGTCACAAGAACCTTTTTTTGGGGGGGGGGGGAAGCCATCATAAGTGGAGGACTATCTGTAAGTGAAAATTGCCAGCCATACTGAATGGAATTGGCCTGGATTTTGTAAAGGGTAGAATGGATCAGGCCAGGTAAACAAACAGATGCAGCCCAGCCTGACATGTGAAGTCTGACTGTGTGCTGATTTTGCAAAGAAAAGTTAGCAGCCCCAGTTTTACAAGAAGCAATTTTGCCTTTTCAGGATGGATGACATTTAAAGCAAAATGAGATTAACCCAGATAACTCCAAAGATAAAGGAAGAAAAAAGGAAGGAAAACATGGTAGAGGAAAGACACCCCATACAGTTCAAGTTACCAGAAAAGAAAAACCCACCAGCTGCAATGTTTTCTAAAAATTATCTCTTGGACAAGGAGGACTAGAAGCTTAAAAAGCACTGTTTGAGGTCCCTGTTGGAAAAATAATTTGCTTTTAAGATTTTTCAAATCTGTCTCAGTCAGAATATAGCTGGAAGGGACTGTGGAGGTCTTCTAGCCCAGGGGTCCCCAACCTTGGCAACTTTAAGACTTGTTTACTTCAACTCCCAGAATTCCTCAGCCAGCTTTGCTAATAAAGCTTTGCGTAATAAAGCTTTGCTGGCTGAGGAATTCTGGGAGTTGAAGTCCACAAGTCTTAAGGTTGCCAAGGTTGGAGACCCCTGGGCTAGTCCAACCCCCTGCTCAAGCAGGAGACCCTATACCATTTCAGACAAGTGACTATTCAGTCTTTTCTTTAAAACCTCCAGTGATGAAGCATCTACAACTTCTGTAGGCAAACTGTTCCACTGGTTAATTGTCCTCACTTAGGAAGTTTCTCCTTAATTCCAGGTTGCTTCTCTCCTTAATTAGTTTCCATCCATTGTTTCTTGTCCTGCCCTTTGGCGCTTTCGAAAATAAGTTGATCCCCTGCTCTTTATGGCAGCCTCTCAAATACTGGAAGACTGCTATCTTTCTCCCCCGCCCCCCAGTCCTAATCTTGGACCTTTGAGGGCTAGAAGCTTGACTTTAAAAAATAATTAAACTGGGATTCCGATCAGAACGTAAAAGCCACGCAGGCAAGCACTGAATGCAATAATATACAATCTGTTCTTTGGAAGAAGAGAGAAGGGGAAAGCATGACATGTTTCTTGGGCACAGCACAAGGGGGCATGCTTCAGAAGCAAAAGTTTTTAAGAGCCTTGCAAAACATCCTGTTGTATCTTGCTAGGAAGGTCTGCACTACATCCCTGCAACTCATTCTTTCCATAGTCGGAATTCTAAAGGACGAAGTGCAAAGGTCATGTACTCTGGTTTGTCATGCTGCTTATGCCCTGGATCGCTGGAAAATTATCCAAAATTAGTGATCTGGGGAATGTTAACCGATCAGCGCTGTTGCAAGGAAGGTCTGAAAAGGTCACTGGCTTTAAAAAAAAAATAAACCTTAAAAGCAAATAATTTTTCCAGCATGGACTTGAAACATAGCAATTTTTTATCTGCTGGTCCTCCTTGCCCAAGAGAGAATTTTGAAAAACAGGGTGTAAATAAATGCCTTTCTTATAGCTTATTTCTTTTTGTCATTTATTGAGCCAAATGGGTTGTTGAATGCCTAGTCACAGGTAGATATATAAATGACCCCATGTTTTGAAGTACCACACCAGCAATGGTCAACCTTGAATAGGATTTGCACCTCACACAGGTGTCTGCTGGGATTCACTGTGTAAATGGGTTATATATCATCCTCCCATCAGTGAGACTGCGGGGAGACAATTCAGAGTCATCCCCAACAGGCTTGTGTTCAATAGTGAAGGAACTCAGGGCAGAGAAAAACATCAGCACAGCTCCACAACACAATCCTTTCAGCAGTTCCAAGAAGGCTCCACACCCATTTGCACCACTCCGGTGACCCTGAGGACACAGATTAAACCTCCAAGTGGGCTCAACGACTCTTTAAAAGAATGCAAATGTCCAGCTGTCTGCAAGGAGTATAAATCCCTCCATTCCCCACCATCCAGTCAGAGCTGAAGAAGCTTCCTGGATGAGAAGCGAAATGTCTTCAAAGAAAAAACAAGAAAGTCCAGTTGCCTCTTGAAAAAGCACCTTTGGGACTACGGGTCCCTCGTCAAATTGTAGATCCCATTGTGACCGGCTGTAAGCTGAGGGCAGATACCAATCCAGTATCTGATTCTTTTTTAAATAATGCTGCGGGCTTCAATGGTTAGCTGGCCTAGACATTGCTATCTGAATATAGATCTTTTGGACATTCATGTTTTTCTGAGTTTAACTGTAAATGGGTGAAATGCTAATATATATTGCAAGTTTTTAAGAAGATATTGGACAACTATTTGTCTGAAATGATATAGGGGTTCCTGCTTCAGCAGGGGGTTGGACTAGAAGACCTCCAAGGTGCCTTCAAACTCTGTTATAGCTTCTGTTAAATCCATGTATGATATGCTATATGCTAAATAAATAAATTTATTGAGTAACAATTACTCCCGTTTGTTATCTAACTGCCTAACAAAACGTCAATTAACTATGCAGCTCATTTAATTGAAAGGAGCTCCACCATTATCATTCTTAAAATACATTAACAGAAACAAAAATAAAATAAAATGGATCCATCGTTCAAATTAAATAACCTAGACCAAGATATAAGCAACACTTCAAGACTTAGGTATAGATTGCCAATATGCCAGTTCCTTTACAATCAAAACAAAACACTCCCAGAAAAAGATAGCAACTAAATAACGGTACTAGCTATTTTTTTTTTAATTTGCCGTAATAAAATAACATTTATTTCTTTTCCCAGTTCCTAGTATAAAAACTGTTACCCACCCCAAAGTCTTCAGATTCCGGTGGGCCAAAATTTCAAAAAAGCAATTCAAAGCTAGCAAAATGAAGAGAAAAACTTCCAAACTCAGCAAGAATCTAAAACAAGGGTGTCAAACTCGATTTCATTGAGGGCCGCATCAGGGTTGTGTTTGACCTGGGGGGGGAGGGGGCGTGGCCAGCTTGACGTCACTCATGTCGGGGGCACCTGTGGTGGCCCGAGCGCTCTGCCAGCGAAAACGCTCCATTTTTCCTGGCAGAGGCACTACGGGCCAGATCTAAGCACCCCACGGGCCGGATTCGGCCCACGGGGCTTGAGTTTGACACCCCGATCTAGAAAGACATGTTCCCTGGTTCAACATACAGGTAGCCCTTGACCTGATTGGACCGTTCGAAGTTACGATGGCACTGAAAAAAGTGACTTACGGTTAGTCCTCGCACTTATGACTATCACAGCATTCCCCAAGGTCATGTGATCAAAATTCAGACACTTGGCAACTGGCACATATTTATGATGGTTGCGTATCCTGAGGTCATGTGATCGCCACATGCAACTTTCCCAGCCAGCTTCCGACAAGCAAAGCCAGTGGGGGAAGACAGATTTGCGTAATGACCGGGTGATTCACTTAACAACTGCTGTAATTCGCTTAACAACCATGCCAAAAAGATTGTAAAATCATGTGCAACTAACTTAACAACTGCCTAGCAATGGAAAATTCTGATCGTGAGGATTAGGAGCCGTGGTGGCACAGTGGTTAGAGTGCAGTACTGCAGGCTACTTCTGCTGACTGCCGGCTGCCTGCAACTTGGCAGTTCAAATCTCACCAGGCTCAAGGTTGACTCAGCCTTCCATCCTTCTGAGGTCGGTAAAATGAGGACCCAGATTGTTGGGGGAAAGATGCTGACTCTGTAAACCGCTTAGGGCTGTAAAGCACTGTAAAGCGGTATATAAATCTAAATGCTATTGCTATTACCTGTATTTGCTACTGTTTGTAACCCAGCAGCTTCATGCGTGCCACCACCAAACTATCGTCTGTCGGGCAGCTTCTGTGAAGAGGGAGGAATTTCAAGTAGTCCTCAACTTACGACCACAATTCAGCCTAAAAATCATGTTGCTAAGTAAGGAAGGAAGGAAAGGAAAGGAAAGGAAAGGAAAGGAAAGGAAAGGAAAGGAAAGGAAAGGAAAGGAAAGGAAAGGAAAGGAAAGGAAAGGAAGGTAGGTCTTTGAAAAGTTTAGGCGCTCTTCTCCAGGATCAAAATACAGGTAGTCCTTGACTTACAACCACAATTGACCCAAAATTTACATTGCTAAGTGAATTTGTTAAGTAAGTTTTGCCCCATTTTACAACTTTTCTTGCTACATTTGTTAACTGAATCACTGCAGTTGTTAAATTAGTAACACGGTTGTTAAGGGAATCCAGCTTCCCCATTGACTTTGCTTGTCAGAAGGTCACAAAAGGAGATCACATGACCCCAGGACACTGCAGCCGTCATAAATGTGAGTCAGTTGCCAAGCATCCAAATATAAATCACGTGACCACGGGGATGCTGCAATGGTCGTAAGTGTGAAAAATGGTCGTAAGTCACTTTTTTCAGTGCCGTTGTAACTTCGGTCACTAAATGAACTGTTGTAAGTCGAGGACTACCTGTATCAAACCAGAAATTTAACCAAACCCTGCCCTATAATTCTCCAAGATGCTTGGATTTTACTTTGAACATTGGCATCAAGTTCTGGTTGCTAGAAGAATTACAAAATCCCAGACACGGTTCGATGCAACAGCATTTCGTTCATGTTGGCAGATTTTCTAGTAATTTTAGCCACTGGCACTATGAGGAGGAGCTGCTAAAAAGGAACATTCAGGCACGTTTAAGCTGCCCAACAGCTGGCATTGACTTCTTTATGTAGGTAAAAGCATAAAAACGATGCACAAAACAGCGCTGAGCAAAAACCAGACATGAATGCAGTTGCCTCAACACGGCTAGAAGTGAAATATAATGTACACTAATCCTATTAATATCTTCTAATTGCCTTTAGAGATTATCAGGGTCTTTTTTGGATGCAAAGGCAGACTCAGGTGGAGTCAGATTGTTATAATCTGCTTTCAGTATGAAACTTCTGCACTTAAGCCTGTGGGGGGAGGGGAAACCATGTTCATAAGCACATATAGGTAGTCCTTGACTTACCACAATTCATTTAGTGACCATTCAAAGTTACAACGGCACTGACAAAAGTTACTTATGACCATTTTTAACACAACCATTGCAGCGTTCCCATGGTCACCTGATCAAAATTTGGATGCTTGACAACTGACTCACATTTCGGACGGTTGCAGTGTCCCAGGGTCATGTGATCACTTTTTGTGACCTTTTGTGAAGCAAAGTCAAAGGGGAAGCCAGATTCACTTAACAACCATGTTACTAACTTAACAACCGCAGTGCTTCACATTAACAACTGTGGCAAGAAAGGTTGTAAAATGGGGCAAAACTCACTTAATAAATGCCTCACTTAGCAACAGAAATTTTGGGTTCAATTGTGATTGTAAGTCGAGGACTATCTATATCGGGGGTCTCCAACCTTGGCAACTTTAAGACTTGTGGATTTCAACTTCCAGAATTTTTCTTCTGACTTTTAAGCCAGGACAAGCTAACTTCTGAAAGAGGGAAGAACACCACCCATTCTGCTTTTGAAGACTTTTAAACGAAGTCTGCAAATGACTTGACAGCAGGGGAAGAAAAAAGTGAGTTTGAAACTAAGGCGGGAATATCCACGCAATTTTGCTCAAAAGGCAGTCTTAATTAAAATAAACCTCTGATGGTGGATAGTGCCTTGGCAGAAAAAATAAGGCCATTTTCTCTTAATACATTGAATCATTCCTTAAAATGGAAAGATTTATTTTGGAGGTCCTGTATATTGAGGGATAAAAGCAAAAAGAACCGAATTCCCACTGGCCATGGTAGATACGCAGAGACCCTCTATAAGGGGGAAAAATACCATCACCAAAATGTGACTATGGGGCCGAAAAACAAACTATCCAATATAGAATGTAAGAGTGCCAAAATAGAGCCTATATTGGAGACTTTACTGATGTTTTGTCTGTGATAAATGAAGTAAAAAATTATATCTAGAATGCAGTATTGCAGGCTAATTCTGCTGACTGCCGACTGTCTCACCGGCTCAAGGTTGACTCAGCCTTCCATCCTTCTGAGTTCGGTAAAATGAGGACCCAGATTGTTGGGGGCAAGATGCTGACTCTGTAAACCACTTAGAGAGAGCTGTAAAGCACTGTCAAGCGGTCTATAAGTCTAAGTGCTATTGCTATATCTGTAATCTAGCCATACGTTTATCATATTTTAGATTTTAGATTTCATCTTTTGTATTTTTACCTCTTGTGTTTTTATCAAAATGTGATGTGAACGTGCCATTCGATAAATAAATAAAGCAGAAAAAGTGGAAAACCAAAGCAATTATGTAACCTTAAAAAAGGCTTTTTTTTTTAAAGGCAAAAAAAAATAATAATAATGAAGAGGACAGAAAGAAACAACAGAATAGAAAGAGCAGTGAGTCCACGCCAACCTCATTTACAGGCTTCTGAATTCTGCCTTTGTCATGGGGAAGATTCCACCGCCTGGCATGTTTACGTAGAAATAATAACAATTTATTATAGCCTCTCCGAACAGGGTCCCCTCAGTTTCTTGGACACGAGCAGAAAAGCTCCACATTTTAAAAAGAAGCTATTTGGGCAAAAAAAAAAAAAAAAAAAAAAAAAAAAATAAAAAAAAAAAAAAAAAAAAAAAAAAAAAAAAAAAAAAAAAAGTCTTTTTTTGGGGGGGAGGGAACTGAACGTGCTTTTTAACTTAACTCTTGCCGTCCAGATTTCCAAAAAGGAGAGAGAATGGTGCGTTTCTGAGGGGGGGGGAGCAAAAGAAGGGGAAAAAAAAGAAGGATTGGAACAACTGGCAGAGCAAAAGCTTTGAGCCACAGAAGGTACTGCTGCTTGCAAAGCCTTTGCACGTTTATCCGCCCATGGAAGGGAGGGGCCCCTTCCCTCCTCCCAGGCCTCCCCAGTTCGTTCCAGCTCGCATTCCTGTCTGGGCAGGCAGCCCTAGTGACATCAGACGACCAGAGCCAGCCATGTGCTCTCTTCCCATGTGGTTGTGCTGGCGAGCACAGATGAGTGCAGAGCGGGAGGAGGAGGAGGCGGCCAGAAGAGAAGAAGGAGGGAAGGCAGGACTCCAGGCCGACCTTCGGCCCCCTGCAACAGGGGTGGGAAGCGGGTTCTTGGACGGCTGCCTTACCAGCTGCGTAGCTTGCTAGTAGGGGCAGGCGCACGGCAGCCACAAAATACAGACAGTCCTCGATTTACGACCATAATTGAGCCCAAAATTTATGTGGCTAAGTCAGAAATTTGTGAAGTGAGTTTTGCCTTTCTTGCCAGAGTTGTTAAGTGAATCACTGCAGCTGATAAGTTAGCAACCTGGTTGTGAAGCGAATCTGGCTTCCCCATGGACTTCGCTTGTCCGAAGGTTGCAAAAGGCGATCGCATCAGAGGTGGGTTTCAGCAGGTTCTAACCAGTTCTGGAGAACCGGTAGCGGAAATTTTGAGTAGTTCGGAGAACCGGTAAATACCACCTCTGGCTGGCCCTGCCCCCATCTTTTCTTTGCCTCCCGAGTCCCAGCTGATCGGGAGGAAATGGGGATTTTGCAGTACCCTTCCCCTGCCACGCCCACCAAGCCACGCCCACAGAACCGGTAGTAAAAAAAAATTTGAAACCCACCACTGGATCACATGACCCCGGGCCGCTGCAACGGTCGTGAGTATGAACCAGTGGCCAAGCGTCTGAATTTTGATCGCACGGCCATGGGGATGCTGCAAAGGTCGCCACTGTGGGAAACGGTCATAAGTCACTTTTTTTTTGCAGTGCCATTGTAACTTTACCCTCTGGAACAAAATTGGGTCTGCTTTTCCTTTGAGGGTTTTAAGGTTTTGGTCCACAGATTGGAGAAGATGCAGACAATCAATCTTTATTGGTGATGCAGTCAAATGAATGATGGCTGACTTCATCTCAAGAAGATTGGGTCAGGGAAGAAAACATGCCTTGTGGGACACACAGGTAGTCCTCAACTTATGACCATTCACTTAAAGATGGCTCAAAGTTATGATGGTGCTGAAAAAAGGGACTTAAAACCCATCCTCCAAGTTATGACCATTGCACCACCTCTGTGGTCATGTGATTGTCATTCAGGCGCTTGGCAACCGGCTCGCATTTACGACGGTAGCAGCATCCTGCGGTCGTATGATCATTATTTGCTACCTTCCCAGCCAGCTTCCGACAAGCAAAGTTGGGCCCAGACCAAATATATATATATATATATATATAGTCTGCATTTTCCAATACAGACAGTCCTTGACTTACAACCATTCATTTAGTAACCCTTTGAAGTTACAACACTAAAAAAAGTGACGTATGACCATTTTCACACTTATGACCGTTGCAGCATCCCTATGGTCCCATGATCTACATTCGGATGCTTGACAACTGGTTCATATTTATGACTGTTGCAGTATCCCAAGATCATGTGATTTTTTGTTTTGTTTTGTGAACAACACCTTTTGTTACCTTTTGACAAGCAAAGTCAATGGGAAAGCCAGATTCACCTAACAACGATGTTACTAATTTAACAACTGCAATGATTCACTTAACAACTGTGGCAAGAAAGATCGTATAATGGGGCAAAACTCACTTAACAACTGTCTCATATAGCAACATAAATTTGAGGCTCAATTGTGGTCGTAATTCGAGGAATACCTGTAGTGGGCAGTCAAATGCTTTCAAGTAACTTGCAAGCAGCTTTCTCAATCTTTTCTGCCAGTGTACAGACATGCATACCAGCACAATTTTCAAAGCGCTGCCAGAAACAATGCATATATTCACACATCACACAACACTATGGTATGTTTTAACCATGCTTTATTGAACGAACCAGATACAAGCTATGTTGCAGTTAAAAAGTCATCATGGCTTGTTTAGCCAATTCCTGGTTTGTTTCCCTCTCTCCTTTCTCTTCTACCTTTGTGTTTTGTAGGATTAGGAAGAAACCTGGGTAGAAAAATTATTTATTTTTAATTCACATTTTTAAAACGCCTATCTCCCTCAAAAAGGGACTCTCTGGGCGGTGTACAGTAAAACATCAAAACATAAAACAGTGTATAAAAATTAAAATGTTAGAGTTAAAATTTTAGAATTGAAAATTTTAAAAGTTATAAACATTTTTACGGGGGCGAGAATAAACGCTGTTAAAAAATGGTTGACAAAAGCGAAGGGAGGGGCTCTCATGGCACCAACCAACCCCACAACTGTGTAATCCTTTCGGCTCCCCACACAAGGGCACAGGATCATGTTTGAATTCCTTTTGAGAAAGGCAGGAGTGTGGGGGGGCTGCCTCAGCTCTGGAGTGTGAATATTCCATAGGGTGGGGGCAACGGCAGAGAAGAGCCCTGCCAATCAAGAGACCCTGCCAATAATCCAGGTCAAACCAACCACAAACCAACTACAATACTCCATTTCCAGATACCACACAAAGTCATGGCTGCCATCAATACATTGACAAACTATGGCTTGTTATGATTTACTGCTTTTAAACAAACCATGGATTATTCAATAATGCCATCTGTACAACACAGACAAAACCAAACAGTATTATTTCAATGTCAGCCGAGAATTTTATCCAACACTGGAATTAAAAGACTTGTGAAAAGAAAAGCTTCACCCCTCATAACTTGGTTCTGAGTCTCTTTCATTTTTATCCTTTTGTTCCACTTTCACTAGTGCAAAGAGAAGTAACCTGGGGTAAGAAATTGGAATTTGCTCTCGGCTCCATCAAGCTTAAACAGTACATTTCTGTATTCAATGCATCCAGGGGTGGGTTCCTCCCGGTTCGGACCGGTTCTCCTGAACCGGTAGCGGCCTGCTGGTGATGTCACGATGACGTCACCGAACCGGATCGTTCAGTGCCGGTCCGTGGGGGCGGCCATCTTTGTTTTGAATTTTTTTGAATGTATT
>QLTV01003107.1:1691738-1712598 GCA_003457575.1 Thermophis baileyi | reverse complement strand
CTCTCCGTCACTGTGCATGCGGTCGCCATCTTTTTTTCGGCTTTGTGGTGTTTTTTTGGATTTTTTGGATTTTTTGTTACGAGGCGCGCACACAGGGTGCGGGAGGGAGTGAACCGGCAGCGAGGTAAATTGGAACCCACCCCTGAATGCATCTTACTTTTAATATAATTTAACTGCTAACAAAAAGCATTACAAAAAAGATGTTGAGACTTTGGGGAAAAGTGCAAAGAAGAGCAACTCAGATGATTAAAGGCTTGTAGACAAAAACATATGAAGAACAATTGCAGGAATTGGGTATGGCTAGTCTAGAGAAAAGAAGGACTAAGGGTGACATGATAGCAGTATTCCAGTATTTGAGGGGTTGCCACAAAGAGGAGGGGGTCAACTTATTTTCCAAAGCACCAGAAGGCAGGAAAAGAAACAATGGATGGAAACTAATCAAAGAGAGAAGCAACCTGGAATTAAGGAGAAACTTCCTAACATTGAAATCAATTAACAAGTGGAACACCTTGCCTTCAGAAATTGTGGGCACTCCATCACTGGAGGTTTTTAATAAAAGCCTGGACAGTCACAGTCACAGTCACAGTCACTTGTTTGAAATGGTATATCCTATTTGAGCAGGGGGGGGGGTACATTAGAAGACCTCCAAGGTCCCTTCCAACTCTTTTCTGATTATAAAGCAATGGGAGACATACAGGTGGAGACAGTTAAATCCTTTCTTTTCTCTGCCCCAAATCAGGATAGCAATAGCACTTAGACTTATATACCGCTTTACAGTGCTTTACAGCCCTCTCTAAGCGGTTTACAGAGTCAGCCTATTGCCCCCAACAATCTGGGTCCTCATTTTACCCACCTCGGAAGGATGGAAGGCTGAGTCAACCTTGAGCTGGTGAGATTTGAACCGCCGAACTGCAGCTGGCAGTCAGCTGAAGTAGCCTGCAGTGCTGCACTCTAACCACTGCGCCACCTCGGCTCTTTCTTTTAGGATATTCATAATTTTTTAAAAAATTCCCTTCTTATCCCTGTGGGGGATTGCGGTCTTCCTCAATCTCGGGTCTTCTACCAGAGACCTAAGAATTTAAGGATTATGTACAGCAGCGGTCCCCCAATCTTTGTGCCACCAGGAACCGGTTCCGTGGAAGACAATTTTTCCATAGATGGGGTGGGCGGGGGGAGAAAGAGAAATGCGCAACCTAGAACCCACGCATGTGCAGTTTTGCTCACTTGCCCTCCCCTTCCAGCTGTGCAACCCGGTTTCTAACAGGCCACGGACCGCTACTGGTGTTGAGAACCCCTGTTATACAGGATCTTAGCTGTTCCCACGTACCCTCTTCTGGACAGAGAGCTCTGATGTCATTCCTGGAATCTGTTGGAGCCTCTTTCCCAGTTCAGGAGTCACAATCCTGAGTGTTCCTACTACCATTGGGATCCCTTTTTTACTTTTGGTATCTCTAGTTCCGTGATGGCGAAACTATGGCACGCGTGCCAGAAGTGGCACGCAGAGCCATCTCTCCAGGCACACGAGCCGTTGCCCGTTGCTCTTCCGGGTTCCGGTGCGCCGGCCAGCTGGTCTTCACGTGCGCGGGAGCGCTGGAAACCGGAAGAGCAGCCACCCGGTGCACATGCGCATGCCGGGAAGATGATCTTTTGGTTTCCGGCGTGCGCATGCGCACCGGCCAGCTGGTCTTTGCACACGCATGCACACCAGACACCAAAAGACCAGGTGGCTGGTGTGCATGCGTGCACCGGAAGCCGGAAGATCATGTTCCCGGCGCGCGCATGCGAACCAGGCGGCTGCTCTTCCGGTTTCTGGCACGTGCATGCACACTGGCCATCTGGTCTTCGCACGTGCATGTGCGCCGGAAACCAGAAGACTAGCTGGCCGGTGCACATGCGCGCGCCGGAAACCAGAAGAGCAGCCGCCCGGCGCGCACATGTGCACTGGGTGGCTGCTCTTCCAGTTTCCAGCACGCACGCGCTCCCATTTTGGCACTCGGTGCCGAAAAGGTTCGCCAACACTGCTCTAGTTCCTCTTTCAGGCCATGTTATTTTGCTATTCCTTCTTCTAGATGTTGCTGTCTCTTGGCACCACGACATCTTATCACCATGACTATCTTCTTCTCGCCCTTATCTGCTACTACAACGTTTGGTTAATTGGTCAATACTTGCCTGGATCAGGAAGTCCCACAGTATCTTAGCCCTCTTATTCTCCACAATATTCTGTGGAATCTCTCATCTGGATTTAGGAGGGTCTAGTCCCTACACTGTGCAGATGTTCCTGTACACAATGCCAGCTATGCCCAGGATATAAAACTTATGCCAGCTACTACCTGGATATAAAGTTATGCTAAGGAACTATGTTTGCACACCAGGCTTAGCATAAATAGCTGCACTGTAGCTAGTGTGTTTGCTCAACATGTTAAATTTCTTGAGTATTAATCTCAGTGAGGGTTTTTTGTGCATTTATGATCCAGTAGATTGCAAAAACCCACTTTACTTTACCGTTCAACGTTCTTTACAAACAGTGAAAATTGGTTGAGTGAAGCACTGCATTAGGTGTATCTTGTAAATACAACCACAGTACACATCCGGATCCTTTTACAAGTTACGGCCTCTCCAGAGCCGCATCCCAAAATCAGGAATGCCAAATCTTTCCCTTTTATCTTAGAAGTTTTTTTTTTCTATTTCTAAGCTCTGATGGGCATTTCATTTCAAACGGGACAGGAAATGGGACAGGAAGGAAGACAGATTCTTAGTTGGGATAAAATAAAATAAAACCCCCAACTTCAAATCTAAGAACAGGTAGTCCTTGACTTACAACCACAACTGAGCTCAACATTTCTGTTACTAAGTGAGATGTTTGCTAATGAGTTTTTCCCCATTTTATGACCTTTCTTGCCAAGGGAATCACTGCAGTCGTTAAGTCAGTCACACGGATATTAAAGCGAATCCGGCTTCCCCATTGACTTTCCTTGTCAGACGGTCGCAAAAAGGCGATAGCAATAGCAATAGCACTTAGACTTATATACCGCTTCATAGTGCTTTACAGCCCTCTCTAAGCGGTTTACAGAGTCAGCACATTGACCCCCAACAATCTGGGTCCTGGATCACATGACCATGGGACACTGCAACCGTCATAAATATGAGTCAGTTGCCAAGCGTCTGAATTTTGATCCTGTGACCAGGGGATGCTGCAACAGTCTTAAGAAAAACCGTCATAAGTCACTTTTTTCAGTGCTGTTATAACTTTAGACTGTCACTAAACTGTTTTAAGTCAAGGATTATCTGTATTTCGACAATAGGGAGCACTCAAAATGGCAAAAAAAAAAAAAAGGGTTTCTAGTGTTTTTCTCCAAAGTTGTTGGTTAAGTAAGGTGTCACTACTATCATCACCACCCTAAAAACATTAAAAAATAGGGAACAGTAAAAAAAAAAACCCACAGACACACACACGCACGCACATACACACATCTACCTTATTTTTAAGCTCTGTCTCCCCTGTCCCAGTTTTCAGCTGGTATTGCTCAGTTTGTGATTTTTAGTTGGTATTGTTTCTTTTGTGCAGGCCTTTTTGTTCTTGGGTGTGCTGCACGCCACCCATAGCTGCATTGTTTGAGCTAGGAAGGCATCTAACCCTATTCAATAAATTATTAAAAAGAAGTAATAATAAGTAACAACTTGCCTCATGCAGAACACTAGAGAGCATTTGGCAAATTGCACATTCTTTTGCAATCCTTTGTGATTACATTTTGAGGTTTGGCTGCTGTTCCTTTGGACTATATTGTATTTTAATTTAGATCAATGTGTTTTAATTTAGATCAATGTTTCTCAACCGAGGCGATTTTAGGATGGGTGGACTTCAATTCCCAGAATTCCCCTGCCTGAGCAGGAGGTTGGACTAGAAGACCTCCAAGGTCCCTTCCAACTCTCGTTATTCTATATGAGATTGAAGAATTTCCCATATACCAAACGCAAAGCAAGGAGGTGTCTTTGAGCATCGATGTAAACACCCACCTGTGCAAAAAGAAGGGCCAGAATTGCCATGTTGCCTTTTTTGACTATTATCACCTTGCAGATATTCCTGATTTTCTTTCAGATGCTGGCACAGTGATGAATGCCAAGAGTGGGCGATAAAAGCAGAGTTTGTCCAGCAACTGCTTTCTTTTTTTAAAATTTCCCTCTCTTATTCCCAAACTTTGGTAAAAGGGCACAGCTCTCATTTAACTGCATTTGCAGCCTCTCCCATCCAGACCAAGCTACAGGAAGTGGATACAGGTAGTCCTCAACAGTTCATTTCGTGACTGTTTGAAGTTACAAAGTGACTTACAACTGTTTTTCACACTTAAGACCGTTGCAGCAACCCCATGGTCACGTGATCAAAATTCAGGTGCTTGGCAACTGACTCATACTTATGACGGTTGCAGTGTCCCAGGGTCATGCGATCCCCTTTTGCGACCTTCTGATAAGCAAAGCCAATGGGGAAGCCAGATTCACTGAACAACCCTGTTACTAACTTAACTGCAGCGATTCCCTTAACTGTGGCAAGAAAGGTCGTAAAACGGGGCAAAACTCACTGAACAAATGTCTCACTTAGCAAAAGAAATTTTGGCCTCAATTGTGGTGGAGTTGAATACCATCTGTATTTAATTAGGATTTTGATTTTTATTGACTGATAAACATGAGTTACGTCTGCTGGACATTTGAGGATACAGTATAGAGTGTGATAAAAGTTAAATACATTACTTAACACACAAACACATACACAGGTTTTGCAATAGTTAAGCTTCCTACTTATCCACTGCCAGCTCACAGAGGTGAGTGCTTAACTTAACCTGGAACAACAGCATCCTGAGTCAGTTACATTATGCAAACAAAACCATCATGTGGCAGAGAGTTCTGCAGGTTAGCCGAGATTGCACGAAAGCCGCCTTGCCCTATTCATTTGCTAGTCTCTTGTCTCCATATTCCCATCCTTTTTGGATTGTTCTTTGCAGAGACCGACGCTTAAGTAAAGAGGTGCCATTGCTTCATAAGTTTTCGATTTCCTTTTCAGTGAAAATCATACTTTCAGTAACCAACATGAATAAAACTTTGGCCGCTGCCACTATGAGAAAAATATTTGCATGTTTTTCCAAGGAATAGCTTCACGCCAGCTTCTGGCATATGTAAGCCATGAGAATCATATGCAAGCTGTCAGCAAATCAATACATAAGGTCATTTGGCACAAGCTGGGCTTTCTACTGAATATATATATATATACTCCCAAACTGTGCACAAACTCGCTGCAAAGTCAAATGACTACGTCTTCCCATATACAAAATACCCACAACATTGTTACTATTATATATATATATATATATATATATTCCTCCTTCCACCACAAATGCCACGTTTGCTTTCTAAATCCTCTTCCCCTACATACCACTGAGACCAGACGAAGGATCCCTTCAGCTAGCACAAGCAGTTAAAAAAACAACAACCCAAGTTTAAAAACTTTGTCATCAGTTTTCAAACAAAGGCTGTTCCTCTAATGGGGTGGTACATCAACACATCCAATTACACAAGAGTTGTTCAGTTCAGCCAACTAATGTCAACACATAGAAGACGGCTATGACCTGTTGGCATGAAATAGAACACAGCTGCACTAGATTCACAACTGCCTTCAGACACCACACCAGATTCCAGCTCAAGAAACTTAACCATTTATCTAAATGGGACAAACCACAGCTCCTGATCATCATCATCATCGTCTTTTAACAACCCCATAATCCCTTGCAGGGAGGAATCTGGGCAACTGAATGGAGCTAGCAGTGTTTTTTTAATGGCCGGATGCCTTTCCTATCGCCAATGGGGAGTTTTGTTCAGCAGATATATTCTCAGCATGTCCAGAGAGAGAAATATCTGCCGTTACCTAGGATCGAATTCACAGCCTCCTGATTGTGAGGCAAGAGCTCCACCTCTAGGCCACCGCACCCACTCCAAACCACAGCTCCTGATCCATTGTCAAAAACCACAGTTGCTAGTCTATACCCCTTGGTTTAATCCACAGATATACCCCTAGGTGGCTTCCGCATGTATCACAGTATAGGGTTGGAAGGAACTTTGGAGGTCTTCTAGTCCAGAGGTCTCCAGCCTTGGCAACTTTAAGAATTGTGGACTTCAACTCCCAGAATTCCTCAGCCAGCAAAGCTGGCTGAGGAACTCTGGGAGTTGAAGTCCACAAGTCTTAAAGTTGCCAAGGTTGGAGGCCCCTGTTCTAGTCCAATACCCTGCCTAAGGCAGGAATCCTTAAGACCATCTCAGTCAAATGGTTGTCCAATCTTTTCTTGAAACTCTCCAGTAATGGAGCACCCATGACCTCTCCGTTGCTTAACACAGGTGGTCCTCAACTTACGACCACAATCGGGACCGGAAAATTCATTGTTAAGCAGTACAGTTGTTAAGTTAGGCGTCACATGACTGCCCCTGAATTTGCAACTTTTTTTTTTTGTCGCAACACAATCGCCAACACAATTCCCTGTCAGCTTCCCCATTGACTTTGCTTGTTGGAAGCTGGCTGGGAAGTTCACAAATGGCCACGACGCAGCCACAGGATGCTGCAACCATCATAAATACGGTGGTCACGCACCTGATTTGCATTTGCATGACCCATGGGGACACCGCAATGATTTTAAGAGCAAAAACTGGTTTGCAAGTCACTTTTCCAGCACTGTCGTAACTTTGGTCACTAAACGAATGGTCATAAGGGGAGGACTACCTGTAGCTCTCACAATCAGGAAGTTCCTGCTTCATTTGAGTTTGGATCTTCCTCTTTTAAGCTTCCACCCACTGATTCTTTTCCACTCGTTTTTTCCGAATCAGGAAAATGAACCCACACCCTTCTGCTCTATGACATCTCTTCATGTACTGGAAGATTACTATCATTACAGGCAGTCCTCGACTTACAACCATTCATTTAATGACCATTCAAAGTTACAGTGGCACTGAAAAAAACTGACTTATGGCCATTTTTCACACTTATGACCGTTGTAGCATTGCCATGGGCATGTGATCAAACTTTGGATGCCGGGCAACTGGCATGTATTTATGACGGTTTCAGTATCCCGGGGTCATGTGATCCCCTTTTACGACCTTCTGACCAGCAAAGTCAATGGGGAAACCAGATTCGCTTAACAACAGTGCCACTAATTTAACAACAGCAGTGATTCACTTAACAACAGTGGCAAGAAAGGTCATAAAATGGGGCAAAACTCCATTAACAACTTCCTTGCTTAGCAACGGAAATTTTTGGCTCAATTGTGGTCATAAGTCAAGGACTACCTGTACCTAATTTTTGAGAATGTCCCTTATCACATTCTTCTTCTCATATACATTAACTTATTATACATAGGACATTTTTTTCCCCTGTTCAAAATGTTCTCAGAAACTTACAGCGCCAATCAACACACTATGATTTAATTAGTTATATACTGTATAACACAACAAGAAATCTTTGTCTGCTTCTCCTGAACTTTCCACCTACCAGGAAATAGAAAGACAGTGGGAAAATCCCTCCTAGCAGATGACATAACGTTAATTTCAATTATCCTTTGCTACACAAGCCATTTCAATTTTTCAAAAAAGAGGAACGGTCAAAATTTAGCTGGTTTTCTCCAATCCATACAACTTCAGCTTCCATCATTCTAGGTCAAGGAGATTCTGGGAACAGAAGTCCAACACATCAGTCTGGACGAGACCAACAACTGGTGCTCACAATGGTGTTCTTCACACCTCAGAACAGAGTTGTTAAGGAATTGTGCAGAGTAACCTCTACTTCTGAAGGCTTGCACAGTGAACCGTAATGTTGCAGTAGATATAACTAATGGTTCAGTCAATAAACAGATACGTTAAAGTGTATAAAAGTAGTTTACTTAAAGAGATAGCACAGTCCAAATAACAGTCCGAATCATACACGTTTAGTCAGTCAGTATTCAGAAGTACAGTAGTCCTCTTACCAGCCTTTCTTTGTCTTAATCAGCAAACAAAGATTCTCTACTATCACAGATAGCTAGCTACACACAGAGCTTACTCTCAGACACGAAGTCACTTCAGCAATGAATCAGCAAAAGAGAGAGAACTAACCATGTTCTCTAGCTCCCTCTTATGGCCGTTACTGCCAGTCAGAATGCAACAATGCATTTAAAGCAATATTACATATATACATATATATGTATATATATGTGATTCGTGGCTTGTTTATATTAACCGTTTGGACAGGGTCCTAACAAGAGTCAAAAAAAAAACCCCACAAAACAATCCATGTTGTAGGCCCTACCTGGATATATCTCAAGGCACTCCTTAGGACGCTGAGGTTTGAGGTTTTCTTGTCATCGACATTGGGGATGTTTCTCTTGAGGGTCTCAAAACATTCTTTCAAGTGGGCCCGTCTATATAGAAACAAAACCCCAAATTTAGTCAGCCTGCAGAACGAACTTGATCTTGACTTTGATCAAGATGATGTGCCGATTGGCATGAAATGAGGAAACCATTGGGCATGAGGTTTAAAGTAAGGTCAACAACACAGCCCCTCAGTTCCCTTAATGCAGTGTTTTTCAACCTTGGCCGCTTGAAGATGTGTGTGGACTTCAACTCCCAGAATTCCCTAGCTGGGGATTCTTGCTGGCTAGGGAATTCTGGGAGTTGAAGTCCACGCATCTTCAAGTGGCCAAGGTTGAGAAACATCGGTGATCTCGGTGAACGTCTCAAATTAATTAAAAAAAAGTACTTTTAAATTGCTTCAAATTTTACAATATTTCAGGTGAATATAGTTAACTTGCATGAAATTCTGGTGCAAAACTGAATAGTCTCAATGATGTTGATGATCTCATGCAATTTGATTTTTTTTAAAAAATGTTGTTTGTAGGAGGCACCAGATGCTTAAGGTGACTAAATCCAGACCTAATGATTTAAGTTGTTGCAATGCTCAGGACTGTTGAAGCTAACTTACACAACTGTTTCACTCAGAGGCATCTGAATGAAGCCAGTGGAGGTGTGGTAGCAGAACAAATAAAAAGTCCCCACACCCTAAGACGTAACACACACACACACACCTGTAAACTTGACCTTTTGCACTGCCTTTGCAGGAGTACAAAGTCAACAGATAACTCGCATCTCCTCCATTGCCTAACATAAAAAGGATTTACTTATTTATTAAATTTATTTGCCACCCATCTTGTTTTGAAGCAATTCTGGGCGGATGCAAAATATTTTGCGGCCTACCCAACCTGTAGTCATTTGCTCAGGTCAACTGACCTCATCTTAGAAATTACTCAGTTGAGATTCTTAAAATGTTAGCAGATGTTTTGGACATGCAGGGATGATCTCGGGAAAGGGGCAAATCAGAGCAAGAAAAAAAAAATGTGGCCATGACAGGCAGGGGACAAAATGTAGGTTTGGGGGAAGACCCGTTGAGATGAAGCATTGCAACTGACCAAAATTCAACAAATCAAAGTAAGATACGGAATGAGAAGGTATCAAAATGAAAAAGAACAAAACACACAGAAGAAAAAAATGGTCAGCATCACTATGATCCAATACAGGAATTCTCATGGAATATATTCACTAAGGGTTAAACTGTAAGATTCTTAGTTTTCCCTTAATTTGATTGGTTTTCTGCAGACATTTCATTACCAGGCTATGTAAACTCATCAGTATAACCATCAGCTTGGAAATTGGAAACATAAAGGAGAATATTTGTAGCTCAGGGTTGAAATGAGGGGTCCTTGGTGTTCTCTGAGCTTGCTTGTTTTCTTGCAGACGTTTCATTACCCTAACTAGGTAACATCATCAATGTTACTACCATTGCACTGATGATGTTAGCACTGATGATGTTACCTAATTAGGGTAATGAGATGTCTGCAAGAAAGAAAGAAAGCTCAGAGAGCACCAAGGACCCCTCAATTGGAAATATGTTTGGAAGTGGCTTTGCACCTCAGTTTGGCCTAAAATCTGCTTGATGGAACTAAAAAAAAAAGCAAAACAAAAAAAAAAAAAAAAAAAAAAAAAGGCCAAAAATCATTTGAAGAAGGCATCTAACTTCTGGTTTGCACATAGCATGACTTCATACGGCATTCAAGTAGGCAAAACCCCCTACAGCTACTGCTTGCACAAAATTGGAGAGAGATATGAGGTAAAGAAACAGATAAGCAGCTTCATTGCTTGGTTTGGGTACTGACTTTGAGAATTGCGAACTAAGGTTAAGGCAAACCATGGTTTGGCATGGTGCCTTAACAGAACACTTTCTATTTTAGGCACATTCACGAAGTACAACCGATTATTCTCAGGAATCTTTGAATGCTCAGAAAAACAACTGGGAAACATCATCTTGGAAAACCCAAAACTTTCTCCAGTGTATGTGGAAAGAGGATCGTTTTGGAATTTTAAAAGGTACATACCTGTTCTTCTCCAATTTATTATGTACTTCTCGGGTGCCAACCCTAAAATACAGGAAGAAAGGGGGGAAAATATCAGAAAAAGAAAGGTCATTGCCAAGCAGCCAAGTTGTAAAGTTAGGAATATTTCTGGAAGAGAAAGCATCTTAATTTTTACACTCTGCAAGGTGTTGTTAAAAGCAGTGGAAAGGAAGTATTTTATTGCATAAGGAGGGAAGAGGTATGCATGTGTCTGCACATGTAAGTCCTCGACTTACGACCATAATTGAGCTCAAAATTTCCATTGCTAAGCAAAGTGGTTGTTAAGTGAGTGGAATTCAACCGGTTCTCACAGGTTCGCCCGAACCGTTAGTAAATTGCTTATGCAGTTCAGAGAACCGGTTAAAAACAAAGTGCAAGAGGGGTTTTTCTCTCTCTCTCCCTTCAGTTAATAGCTCCACTTAACAGTTGCAGCTGGAATGGAGCCGATACACGTTGAATCAAGTCAATAAACAACAGACACTGACAGGATTAGGGCAGGGAAACCCATCAATCACCCATCTAGGGATGGGATTAACCTCTTCCCTTCAGGAAGAAGGACAAGATTACAAACATTTTCATTATAAAGAGTATTAAGTAACACTTCTGTGATCAGCTGATACTCCCTAGAGTTTCCCAAGAAATGTGTGTGGTCCAGCCAGCTGTATTGCTTCTGCTGTGAAGCACCCAATTTAGAATATTATAGAGTTGGAAGGGTTAATGGCTTTTGGCAGCATGCCCAGACTTTCAATTAACCTGAGCAGTTGTTCTTAGTTTCCCTCTCAGCTGCTGCGTTTGCTTTGGGGTTGACTTTTTTTTAAAAGGGGAATGGCTGTTTTAAGTTTTTTGCATTGTTTTAGTGGTTCCTGGCACTGTCCTTTTGGGGTGTACTTCCATCACTCTTTTTGAAAGCCTCTAGTGATGGAGCACCCACAACTTGTGCCCCATTTTATGACCCTTTTGCCACAGTTAAGTGAAGTCCTCGATTTACAAGTTCATTTAGTGACCGTTCGAAGTTACAACAGCACTGGAAAAAAATGACAAGACTGCTTTTCACACTTATGACCATTGCAACATCCCCATGGTAACATGATCAAAATCCACATACTTGGCGAACTGATTCATATTTATGACCATTGCGGGGTCAGGTGATCTCCTTTTGTTACCTTCTGACAGGCAAAGTCAATGGGAAGCCAGGTTCACTTAACAACCGTGTGACTAACTTAACAACTGCAGCGATTCAATCAACCACTGTGGCAAGAAAGGTCGTAAAATGGAGCAAAACTCACTTAACAAATGTCTCACTTAGCAACAGAAATTTTGGGCTCGATTGTGGTCGTAAGTCGAGGACTACCTGTCATGCGATCGTTAAGCAAATCTGGCTTCTCTCATTGCCTTGGCTTGTCAAAAGGTGGTTGGGTAGGTTATAAAAGGTGATCACATCACCCCAGGACAGTGCAACCGTCATAAATACACACTAAGAACACGAATTTTGATCATGGGACCAGGGGGATGCTGCACCGTTCGTGTGAAAAACTATTATGGTCACATTTTTTGGTGCCATTATAACTTCAAGTGGTCACTAAACAAATGGTTTCAAGTCGAGGGCTACCTGTATCTTCTCCCTTTATTTTTCTTGAAGCAATTCAGAAAGATTTCAGACTCTTAACTGCTCATCGAGCCAAACACACCCAGTCCCACATCACAGACACGCAAGATGTGCATGGCACACCGATCGCCACATCCTTGTTGCCCTGGTAACAAATGCATCTGTTGTTTGCAGGCAACCTGCTGAGGGAAACGCACAGCCCTTGCAGCCTCTGTTTCTGACAAGGAAAATCCAGGACACTAGAAATATGTCATCGTGATCACACAATACGAGATTATTTTAGGAACCACAGGGAAACAATCAGGCAAAAATGGAACTTCTCAGGAATTCTGGAGGGAATCAGATGTACAGATTAGATTTGGCATGAACTGTTACTTTAGTTCAGGGGTTCCCAGGCCGCGGCGCACTACCGGGCTGCAGCCTGTTCGGAACCGGGTTGCGGAAGCAGCGGGCGAGGGTGCATGCGTGTAGCTCCACTTGTGCAAGCAGCAAGCGCGTGTGTGTGCACAGCTCCATTTGCACAAGTGGCGGGCCTACTGCTCACATAAATGTAGCTGCGTGCATTTACCTGCCGCTCACGCAGAACCATCCCCTCCCCCCACCCACCCGCCGGTTCGCAAAGCTGGAAGGATTGGGGGCCACTGCTTTAGTTTATTTCCTGGGAACTCTGTAGTATTCTACGTACATGCTCATGTGCGCATTACAGGCTCTTCCCCCAATTGGTGTCTTTCACACAGGCTGGGACTTCAGATCCCAGAATCCCCCTGCCAATTATGACAAAAGACGGGGGGGGGGATTCTGGGAATTTCAGTCTCCGCCTATTTAGAGAGCACCAGGTTGGAAAAGACTGGTTGTTCTAGTTCAGACGTCTGCTTCCCATAATGGCCAGTTAAGAAAACTGCCGAAAACCACCTAACCCAAATGATCATTCTTATACAATTTCAGCCATTGGCATTGGTACGTAGGATAGCTCTGAACACTGAAAATTGGGACCAATTCTCTACAAATAAGTGTTTGGGTTCCATGGCTCTCTCGATGTCAAAGACTGGACAGCCATTTGTGTAGAATGGAAGGAGGATTCTTGCACTGGGCAGGGGTTTGAACTAGAACAGCGGCTCCCAGCTTTTTGGGGGCACCAGGGACCGGTTCCGTGGAGAGAGGTTTTTCCGCGGACCAGAGAGGGGCGTGGTTTCGTGTTCTGTCTCCATCCCGCGGATGGGGATTCGCTTGTTTGCGTGGCCCGGTTTCTGGCATGGCGTAGCTCGGTGCCAATCCACGGATCATGGGTTGGGGACCTCTGAACTAGACGACTTCCAAGCAGGGATGGTATTCACTTACCTTCCCTACCGGTTCGCAAATGTGAGCGTGCACGCGCACTCGCTACACTCGCACACGCCACTTCCACACATGCGCACAGCCTCCCACGCACGTGCTTTACTCATGCACGCACCTTCCGCGCATGCGCCCTGCCTCGAAAACATATCTAAATAGGACGGCATTACGTCCAGTTGGGTGGGAGGGCCAGCCCGCAGTCGCCGCTACTGGTTCGCCCGAACCGGTCCAAACCGGAAGAATACCACCTCTGCTTCCAAGGCTGTTCTATGATAAAGGATCCTAACGAGTGAAGCATGGGAAAATCTTCAACCTGGGGAGTTATTTCTACTCTAACCTGGGATAAAGCACCTTCTTATAGATAGTCCTCAACTTACAACCACAATTGTTGGGAAATGCCCAGTCAGGTAGGAGGGAAGGCTTCAAGCATGGAATTAGCCTCAAATCCTTGCATAACTGCAAGTGCTCCAGAACTGACACCCCTTAAGCTCCATAGAGCCTTATCTATGTGTTCCCAGTCAAAGTTTGGCAATATGGGGAGATTCCTGTGTAATAGGCAGAAAGTAATACAGGGAGATTCCTATACAATAGGCAGAAAGTAATACAGTTGTACCTCGGTCCTTGTCGGTAATTCATTCCGGAAGATGCACCAAATACTAAACCCAATGGGTACTGAGAAAAGCACGTGACTTATCACGTGACCCACTATTTCGGCTGGAAGTAATAGCGAGTCACAAGGCAGCCGACATCAGCATGTTCTTCCTTGCATGTCGACTACCGCCAGGATAAGATTTCTGCTTCAAAGCCCATCAAATACTGAACTTGATGAATTTGGAAGCAGTCGAGTGCCGAGGTATGACTGTAGTTGGCTTGAACCCCTACATGTGTGAATCTGGTTGCTCGCTCCTGACACCAGTGGGATTGGAAAAAGTCATCCTTAAGTAGTGCAGCCGTTAAGTTGGGGCATCACGTGACTGCACTGATTTTATGACCTTGTTTTGCGATGGTAGTTACGGGACCTTCCCTGCCAGCTTCGCCATTGATTTTGCTTGTCGGTTGCAAATGGTGATCGTGTGACCCCGGAACAGTGCAACTGTCATAAATACATGCCAGGAGCCGAACACCCAATCATGATCACATGACTATGGGGAGGTTACAAGGACCAATTGTGAGTCACTTTGTTTAGTGCTGTTGTGTCTCAGGTGCCTAAATGAAGACTACCTATAGCTCATTCTATCCCCCAAATCTTTCTACTTTCAATGCACTCAACCCCCTTAACCAAGTCACTTCAAAACACAGAAGGGGATCTTAGGACATGTGTGAATATAGCCCACTGAACTACTTGGTTATGCAAGCTCAGGAGATGGATTAACTCCATAAGGTTATGGATGCTGTGTGAATGCAGCCCCCAGGTCTGCCGCAGCAGGGCAAACCACTCAGGAGTGGTAATAATCATGAAGATGGCAGTGAGGATTATGATAATAATAATTCTTTTTTCTCCCTTAATCTCATCCTTCCTTCCCTTAACTCAACTGAAAGGAAGGCCATTTTATCAGGAAAGGACCAGACCCTTTTCAGTTCCGCAATACAGAACTCAATCGACCACCGTTGGGACTGGAATTTCTGTAAATAAATCAGTGCGGCTGTAAGTGAAATCAGACTGAATTTTACAAGGATTTTTACCGTGGCCATTAAGTGAATCATCGCAGTCACTAAGCAAATTGCACTGTCATTAAACAAATCCAGCTTCTTCATTTCAATGCTTCTTCAGGCATTTTTTGCCTGAAATTAGCAAAAAAAGATATAAATTGAGATCATGGGATCGCAGGATATTGTAATTGGTAATAAATCCAGGGTGGTTTTGACTGCAAATTTGTCAGAGTATATTCATGAACTGGAATAGGGCATAGTAACAAGGTCAGCCAATGTATAGGCATAGCAACTAAGTCAGCCAATGAGGGCTGTTTGGGAGCTGAGACATGAAGGAGCCTGGGTGTGGCTTAGCTTCACTTCTGAACTAGTCTGCTGACCGAAACTGAAACTGTTCTCTCCTCTGCTTGTGTTTTGCTTGTACTCTCTACCACGTTGGAAGAACCACTCTTGGTAGTGTATATATTACTTCATGTGTTATATGTATATAAAGAAGTTAATGAATCCTGCTGAATCAGTTATCTGTGTATGCTTTCTGGATGTGATTTCTGCAACAAAATCTGACAAAATTGTCGTCGTGTAACCACGAGGGTGCTACAGCAGTCATAATGCAAGTGCAGGTTATGTCACATTAAATAAGTCATTAAATGAGCAGTCATAAGTTGAGGACTACATGTACTGAAACACACACACCCCAGAGCTGCACACAGGCCCTTCTACTCACCCGCCAGGTCTTTTCTTCTGCTCGCTGGGCTTGGCCTCTTCTGAGGGGTTCACCTTCACATTGAGTGGCGGAGGCACGTGATGTGGGAGGAGTGGCTGGTGGGCGGGTGGCTGGGGTTTGATTGGCGGCTGGGCCATGTGATGTGGGGAAATAGCCAAGACGGAGGTGGCGTAGTGGGGCAGCTGGCTGGGGCTGGCCGAAGGGGGCGTGGGGACCTTGATGTCCGGAAGAAGGGGCCCCGAAGTCTTCTGGATCACGGGGGCCATCAGTGGGGGCTCCTTGCTGAGACCCATGTTTAACATAGGTGAGTGCCGCTGGATGAGTGGGGGTGACAAGGTACTCTGGGGGGCTGACTGAGGGGGGCTGGTGACCACCGGGATGGGGATGACGGAAATGGGAGCTGCCAGGGAGGGGGGAAGAGGAGGGGGAGGAGCTGGAGGGGGAGGAGACAAAGGGCCGGCTTGGAGGTCATTGCGGGATTCTTCCGGCTGGGTGACATGGTTAAACCTTTGCACGCTGGCCTTTTTCTGTTCCTGTTCACGCTCCTGGCAGAGTTTTTCATGTTTTTCATTTTCTTCTGAAAGAGAGAGAAAAGAAAAGAAAAATACCTTTAATAAGCAATGTGCTTGGTTCTACCTATTGTGAAGTCACCACAAGAGAATTTTCAAGAATCCACAATTTGCGGCTTGTTACTGAGATACGCTAGACTTTTTTTGTGAGCTGATGCAAACAGGAATGCGAAAGGGGTCAATGGAAGACCACCAACCTCTGGCTCAAAGGGATTCCCATCTCAATTGGGAAAGAATTGTGTAACAGCAATTCAAAAAAAAGTAAAAGGATGGATCTGATCCCCCCAAAAGAGCAAACTGAAAAACATTTCTCTCACAAAGGGAACATTCTCACTTATTAGCATTATCTTGTTAACCCCATCCTTTCATCCACATGTAAAAAGCTGCTAGTCCACAGGATTAAAGTTTGTTTTATTCTCCCTAATGGCTTTTCTGGTGCCACCCTTTCTAATTAACACCAGTTGATGCTATCGGTCCTTCTGTCACTTTTAATTAATAACTAACCTTTTAAGGTATTTTGAAATATTACTTCAAGAACCACTCCGATAGCTCTTAGTTGTTATTGGTATACAGAATCTATTAAACAATAACTTGGTGTTTTCTGAGCTTGGCTGCCTATTTGCAGGTGTCTCGTGACCCAATTAGGAAACACTACAAGTAGTCCTCGACTTACGACCACAACTGAGCCCAAAATTTATGTTGTTAAGTGAAACATTTAAGTGAGTTTTTCCCCATTTTACGACCTTTCTTGATGCAGTTATTAAATGAATCACTGCAGTTAATAAGTTAGTAACCTGGTTGTTAAGTGAATCTGGCTTTCCCATTGATTTTTGCTTTGTCAGAAGGTCGCAAAAGGGGATCACATGATCTTGGGACACAGCAGCGGTCATAAATATGAACCAGTTACCAAGCATCTGAATTTTGATCACCTGACCATAGGGATGCTGCAAAGGTCATAACTGTGGAAAACGTTCATAAAAGTCACTTTTTTCAGTGCCGTTGTAACTTTGGTCATTAAATGAACTGTTGTAAGTCGAGAACTCCCTGTATTCATGTGCTCTCCATCATCATCATCATCATCATCCCATCCACTGTTGATGTTACAGAGTTAGAAAGCACCAAGGATTCCACAATTCAACTACGGGCTACAAATATTCTTTTCTGTTTGGAGTCTATCTATATACTGCTAAAAAACCTCTTGTGTCTCTTTGTAACTTTCAACTGGGTGAAATTGGAGGCTATAGAGCAGTGGTTCCCAACCTTTTTTTGGCCATGCCCCACCTAAGCATCTCTAAAATCCTGATGCCCCCCTCCCCTGTGACATATAATTCTTACTATTCAAAAAGTGAACTCCTACTCCTGCGGAGGAAGCCTAAAAGGCCATTAACTTGGTTTAAACAAGGTTCCGATTGCCCCCCCCCTTAAAAATCAAATTGCCCCCCTGTGGGGAGTGGGCCCCACGTTGGGAACCACTGGTATACAGCAACAATGATTGAACCAAGATAATTCAAATGGGCTAACTTACATAATGCCAGAACCCATGACTCCCGTGGGAGTGAAATTTGGAGAAACTGTGACATCAGCATCACTGCGCCTTCTGATGACGCTTCCCAGAAACCTGTAGGTTGTGTGGCACAAGGGAAGTTAGGAGGGCTATATCCACTGCTCTCGTTCTCACCTTCCTCTGACTCCTCCATCAATTGGCTGATGCAAGATTTGACAGACCACTAACATTTATTAACTTGTCTAATAAATATTGATCAAATATGAATTTGTCCTTTACTCAAAACGTTTTGTTTCCCCCCCCCAAAAAAAATTCTGTTACTGGGTTAATTTTGGGCAAGGTAATTTCCCCGATTTTTAAATATCACTGGGCCAACAAAATATAATTTGGTTTACCAAAGTGAACAATAAAACCCAGAACTGATTTCTTGTGTTGGATCAATTCATAGGCATTAGGAAACAGAGTCAGTACACTAATCTCAGAATTCAATGAGTGGTTTTCCTCACCTCACAGAAACATCTGGACCAAACTCATGGCTAAGGGGGGGTTTCACCAGTGATCATAAGCAGCCATTTATTTTCAACATAATCCTGATTGATCTCAAAAAAGAATCTGAACATCTAACATCAAACATCTATGCAGCCGTTTGATAAACCAGATTTAACGGGAAGTTGAAGCCCCCCAAAAAATCCCAACGAGATTCATTTAAGCCTAAAGATTTTAAAGACTTTCAAGAAAATCTGACCTGCTTAACTTCAAAAACTCCATTATGCTGATGGAGAGAAAGCCATATTCTTTACTTACAACTGCACAAGGAAAATTCATCTCGCATATTAAGTTTTAATCACAGAGAGATTGCAATCCTCAATTTTCGAGCAGAAACACAGCAGAATTAGCAGAGGACAGGGGTCAAAAAAGTCAAGATGATGACCATGACAGTGTGACCAAGGTCCTGCCCTTTGTATATGGGGCATGGCTTAAACCACACCGCTGCCACCATCTTGAATTTTCTGACCCACTCTAAGGAAACCCAACTGCCTCTCCTTGCAATGGCACGGCCCAGTAGGACAAGTTGCCCAACAGAATTCTGCTATTTGCCATATGATTCTGGAGTCAGTGCCTACAGATAGGTAATTTACATTAAAAGTCACTGGGAGCATTCTTTATTCTGAAAACCAGGGTTTGTGCGTTAGTGTGTTGTGGGAAACCAGGCAGTTCTTATTTATCGAGAAAACTATGGATTAGACGCAGGGGTGTCAAACTCAATTTCATGGAGGGCCACATCAGGGTTGTGTTAGACCTCGGGGAGGTGGACGAGGCTCGGGTGGGCGTGGCCAGCTCGACCTCACTTGTTTCAGGGGCGCCTGTGGTGGCCTGAGCGCTCTGCCAGCAAAAACGGGCTCCTGAGCTCCGTTTTCGGCTGTAATGGCCTCCTGGAACCCTCTGCCAGAGCTCGGGAGGGCCGCATGTGGTCCTCCTGAGCTCTGTTTTCGCTGGCAGAGGCACCACAGGCCAGTCATTTGCTGTTTCCAGGGCGGCCCTGCAGGCCAGATCTAAGCACCCCATGGGCCGGATCTGGCCCCCGGGCCTTGAGTTTGACACCCCTGGATTAGACAGATGTGCAAGCCTTGTCTAAAGTCAGGCTTGCTATGCTTAAACCCCAAATGCCCACTCCTTCTGAGCAATGAAACACCTCCCCTACCATTTTTGAATTGCTCAGGATTTCAAATCAGCCTTCCTTCCCTGAGCCCTGTGCTGTAATCCACAGCAGGAGAATGGGCAAGCAGAAACAGGGACGAAAACAGAAACAGTGAAATACCTAATTGCAGGTAGCTGCAGTGACAAAAATCCTTTCTCTACCCAAACTCTAGGTTACCAGGAGAGGAGACTAGAGGAGGGGATGAAGCCCCTAACTACAGTACATGTTTCCTTCTTGCACCTTCTGGAATGCAATAGAACAGAGAGCTGCCAATTCTCCAAGTTGCGTTCTTCTTCCAGAGGACAAACCTCAACTTACAATCCTTAGCAAACATTTGAAATTAGGGTAGAAACTTCAAAAAAGCTACTTACGACCCAAATTTGAAGTTCCAACATCTGGGCCCTTTCTGTGGTCAAGTGACCACATATTGGGTGTTCAGTAACCAGCCAGGACTTACAACTTTATGTAGCATCCCGCCGTCACATGACCACAATTTCCAATGGTTTTTGATGAAAATTGGTGTTTACTTCCAGTTTCTGTCAAAACATGCTCCAGAGTGAACGATGGGTTCACTTAACTACTGCAGTATTTGTTCAACGACTGCCACAAAAAAGGTCTTGTAATTGGGCAGGATCATGTGATGACCTGCTTTACAATCGTCACAACTTACAACCAAAACTGCAGACTCGATTACAGTCGTAAGTCAAGAAGCTAAGATAACTTTATTGTCATTTTTTTTTACTGTGAGCACACTGGCCCACATTAAAAATGAAATTCTGTAGCCAGCTCTCAAGAGAAAGTGTATATCTACCCAAACACATATATAAGACATACAGTTGCAAGAAAAAGTATGTGAACCCTTTAGGATTACGTGGAGTTTTGCATGAATTGGTCATAAAATGTGCTCTGAACTTCATCTAAGTCACAACAATAGAAGAACACAGTCTGCTTAAAATAATACTACACAAACATTAGATGTTGCCATTGTTTAATTGAACATAACATGTAAACATTCACAGTGCAGGGAGGAAAAAGTATGTGAGCCCCTAGCCCAATGACTCCTCCAAGAGCCAATTGGAGCCAGGAGTGAGCCAACCTTGACTCCAATCAGTGTGATGATATTGGATGTGTTGCTGACAGCTGTCCTGCCCTTTAAAAACACACACCTGGTTTGGGTTTACTGGTTTCAAGAAGCACTGTCTGGTGTGAACCATGCCTCGCAGAAAAGAGCTCTCAGAAGACCTACGATCAAGAATTGTTGACTTGCATGAAGCTGGAAAGGGTTACAAAAGTATCTCCAAAAGCCTTGATGTTCATGTGTCCAC
>QLTV01003107.1:1670302-1688562 GCA_003457575.1 Thermophis baileyi | reverse complement strand
AGGAGAGCCAAGGGGGTGGGGTTTCTGGTTTTCATTTAAGAAAAAAAAATAAAATTTGGCCTTGCCTCCAGCCCCCATTGCAGGTGTTCGTGCAAAAAAACAGCAAAGCATGCCTTATAAGGACTGTTTGCACACTCCTCACTGGCCGTGAATCCGTTCAGCCAAAAAAATAAAATAAAACTTCTGCCTCCAGAAGTTGTAAATGCTCCAACACAGGAAGTTTTTAAGAGATTGGATAACCATTTGTCTGAAGTGGTATAGGGTTTCCGGCCTAAGCAAGGGGTTGGACTAGAAGACCTCCAAGGTCCCTTCCAACTCTGTTATTCTAAGAGAAGTGCTAGTAAGAAGTAAGGTTTGCTCTCAGTTTGTCAGTCTTAAAGCTGCCAGGTTTGGAGACCCTTGGCTTAATCGCAAGGCAACCCAACTCAAAAGAGGTCCCCCACCCCAGCATTGAAAAGTGAACTTTTGCATTTTGTCTTAAAGCCAACCAGTAACCACATTAAGAAAGGAATGGCCCAAGGCAACCCTGGTGAGAACAGTTACAAATGTGACTACCGGTCATAAGTCACTGTTTTCAGTACCCTTGTAATTTTGACTAGTTTCTACAGCTAGTCCTCAACTTATGACTACAATTGTGCTGAGCATTTATGTTGCTAAGTGAGGAGTTTGTTGTGAGTTTTGCCCCATTTTACGACTTTTCTTGTCACGGGTGTTAAGTGAATCACTGCAGTTGTCAAGTTAGTAACATGGTTGTTAAATGAATCTGGCTCCCCCTCTGACTTGGCTTATCAGAAGGTCGCAAAGAATGGTCACATGACCCCGGGACACCTCAACCGTCATAAATATGAACCAGTTGTCAAGGGTCTGAATGTAAATCACATGACTATGGGGATGCTGCAGTGGTCATAAGTGTGAAAAATGATTATAAATTACTTTTTTCAGCGCCGTTGTAATTTTGAACAGTCACTAAATGAACTGTTGTATGTCAAGGATTACCTGTAATAACAATAGCATTTAGATTTATATGACCACAGCGCTTTACAGCACTCTCTGGGTGGTTTACATTTACAACGTGGAAGCATTATTTACATATTGCCCCCAACAATCTGGGTCCTCGTTTTACTGACCTCAGAAGGATGGAAGGCTGAGTCAACCTTGAGCCGGTCAGGATCGAACTCCTGGCAATGTGCATAGTCAGCCTGCAATTCTACATTCTAACCACTGTGCCACTTGGGCTCAAAATATGTAATTTCTCAGGTAATTTCTTCATCTTAGATTAGTGAGTGATTCATGCTCACTTAAACCAGAAGGAACTACTCGGTATGGTACCTCTGTTCTATCACTAGTCTACTCTTCCTCCAAAGAAGAGAAGGAAGCAATGCAGGTTGCCCTTGACTTATGGCCACAATTGAGCCTAAACTTTCTGTTGCTAAGCAAGACAGTTAAGTGGGTTATGCCCCATTTTATGACCTTTTTGCAGTCGTTAAGCGAATCTGATTCCCGCCGCCTTGATTCTAGTCGTTAGAACCCCAGATGGGAAGGTCGCAAATGGTGATCACATGACCCCAGGACAATGCAACCGTCATAAATACATGCCAGTTACCAAGCACCCAAATTTTGATGACGTGACCATGGAGATGCTACAACAGTTCTAAATGCAGGTAGTCTTCAACTTGTGGCCACAATTGAGCCCAAAATTTCTCTCGTTAATTGAGACATTTGTTAAGCGAGTTTTGCCCCATTTTTTTTAGCTTTCTTGCCACAGTTGTTAAGTGAATCACTGCAGTTGCTGTTAGTAAACACGGTTAAGTGAATCTGGCTTCCCCACTGACTCTGCTTGTCAGAAGGTCGCAAAAGGGGATCACATGACCCCGGGACACAGCAAAGGTCATAAGTATGAATCAGTTGCCAAAGATCATGGGGATGCTACAAATGTTGCAACTGTGAAAAATGATCCTAAGTCACTTTTTTCAGTGCCATTGTAACTTTGAACGGTCACTAAATGAACGGCTGTAAGTCGAGGACTGCCTGTAGTGTACACAATCATCTTATTAAGCAGGGTAGGCTTCAAGATGTTGAAAAATGCCAGCCAGTGGTAAAGAAACTCCTTTCCTAAGGAAACCTCAGGTGCTTCAGAACAAGCACCAGAGTGAATCATATTTCACCTTGCCTGGATCTCTCGATGCCAGACATCTTAGCCTCCAGAAATGAGTCATAACTTCTCCTGCCTGGCAGGGTGGAGACCTATCAGCCTATGACAAATAGGCTGACCCAGTTGAAAGCTTCACTAGGGAGTCACCTGTCAGGGGAGAATTTTTCCTCTCACTTCCTGTGGGAAAATGAACTCATCTGGGTTCCTAAGGGGGCAGAGAGAGGCGTTTCCCCGTCTTCAAGCAAGAGGCATCACAAAATGACGCAGGGCAGCCTGTTGAACAGGTTGCCGTTGACTTATTCCACGGAACCTCCTCCCTGCCAGCTGCCCAACAACTTCCCAGACCCAAAACAAAAACACCAGAGGAGCCTTGCAGGGTGGAAATTCAGAGGCAGCATGGTGTATTGGTTAAAGAAGCCAGGGAGGTTCAGGTTCATATCTGCCTTCTGCCTTAAGTTTGACCGGGGTCAAAACCAGGGTATTACATCGTGTGAATGATGCCAACCTCATCAGCACCAGGAAGTCCAGAAAGAGGGCATGCAATGCAAAACTGCACCAGTTTTTGCATCAATTCTTAGCCTGCTATGATGCGCAACCCTGTAAGCCAATCAGCTGTGGAGCAGTGTCTAAGCCCCACCCAGTACAAATTCAAATTAAGGGATAGAGTGAAGAGCAGCTCAAAACAGAAGGTGGTAGACTGATGGGTGACTCATGGGTGAAGCCTGGCAATTGCCTATCATGCGTCGCCCAACACTGATTGGTTACAGTGCACAAACCACGCCCACTGCTACATTCCTGACCAATGGGGGAAGAGTCACCAATGCAATGAAGCTCTTGCCAATAATTCTTTTGCCACAAGGGTTCACGGAATTAACGGACGGAATTGGAGGAAATGGTGGGGATTACTCTCCAAAATTACAACCTTTGACCTGTGTTCTGTTAATTCTAGCCAAAATAGGCCGTGACTGTTTAGCAGCTACACAGAACTGAGTGGTCTGAACAGAACCCCTTGAGTTGATATGGGACCCTCCAACGTGCTTCAAAATCTCTCTTCATTCAACCTGTTTTTTCCTCAGCATTCAATTTTGTCTTTGGATGCAAACATTAGGTTGAACAGCAGTTTGCTTAAGTCCATGGTTTATGGACTAAACTGCAGCTGGCTTTCGTACACATTATATGCTGAGCCATAAATCATGATTTACAATGCCAGGTTCAACAAATCAATTTCAAACTCCCAATTCTTACTAACGTTTAGCATATTGGGTGAACAAGAGCTAAAACATGACCCATTCTCAAGCGTCTGACAGCCTCTTCGATCACAGCTGGAGTTTGACACTACCAGACAGCATAATTCTAGGTTTGTAAACATACATTTCAAAACCAAGTTTTCAACAGTGGCTGGACACCAAGGCCACAGTTTGGCCATCTCTCTTCTTGCTCCTCTTCATGAAAATAGGCCCTGCTGGGATTAGGCCAAGGCAACAATTCAGCCTCTCAAAAGTGGCCCACCACATGCATTTAAGAAGCCCACAAACTGGAGATGAACAAAAACCATATTTTCTGCTATAGGCACCAAATATCTAGGGTGGAGTGACTCCATACCTGGAGGTAGCATCCATTCAACAAGCCACTAATATACGTGTCCTCTAGCACAGGGGTCTCCAACCTGTACAAGCAAAGCTGGCTGGGGAATTCTGGGAGTTGAGGTCCTCCAGGCTTAAAGTTGCCAAGGTTGGAGACCCCCGCTCTAGTAATTGGTTTGGTACCCTGTTTCCCCCAAAATAAGACATCCCCTTATAATAAGCCCAATCGGGCTTTTGAGTGCATGGCAATAAGGCCAAGCGCTTATTTCAGGGTTCAAAAAAATATAAGACAGGGTCTTATTTTCGGGGAAACACGGTATCTTTTCGAAGCTAATTAAACTAGCTTATCAGCGAAAGGTTGATTACGATAGTCCTCAACTTACAACCAGTTTTAGTGACTGTTTGTAGTTACAGAGGTGCCGAAAAAAAAAGACTTACAAGCAGTCCTTCCATTTATGACCATCACACCGGTCATGTCCCTGGTTACATGATCAAAATTTGGGGTCACGTGATTGCCATTTGCAACATTCCTAGTCAGCTTCTGACAACCGAAATCGATAGGAGAGGCCAGATTCATTTAACAACTGTGTGATTCACTTAATGACCATGTTGATTCACTAACGGCAGCAAAACTGTTGTAACTTTGAACAGTCATTAAGCGAATGGTTGTAAGTCGAGGACTACCTGTATATTTTCATATATTATTGCCAAGAAAAATACACAGAGAGGAATTGCTCTACTCAAGAACACAACAACTCATCTTGCAAGCTTTAAGGATCCAGGAGGTGAACACTATTGGTTTCATTTTACAGACTGGGGAAACAAGGACTAACATAACATGCTACCCACTGGCTGGATTTACACATCATGCTAGACCAGAGGTCGGCAACCTTAAACACTCAAAGAGCCACAAAGGTCCTAACCGGAAACCCCCCATCCATAGAGTCTCCTCCTAGCGCGGCGTCCTTTTTCCTCTACCTGTCCTAACCGAAAGCCCTATCAATTTGTGGAGCCGACCGGCAGCAGGGAGCCGCAGCAGAGGGATGAAAGAGCCACATGCGGCTCCAGAGCCGTGGGTTGCCGACGCCTGTGCTAGACTATAATGAGACTGGTCTGACTTCAGAGGAGAGTGATGCATGAACCCTGCCATCGTGGCTTGTAAAACGTGATTTATGACTAGAGTTGCATGATGGCTTATTAAAATAAAGTATGGTATGATGTAAAAGATGTAAAACCTCACTCATCGTGGGTTTTCTACTTGCTTGCTTTCCCACTGAAATGAAGGCACTCATGAGGGCCAAGGCATTTGACTTGAAGGATTTCATTAAGAAGTGAAACACCAGGGGAAGGCCAGGTTGCAGACATCAAAGACATCCCTAAAAAAGCTACCTGAGTCCTGCTTTTTTCCCCATCATCCTCAGAAAACAAGATTGTGTAAGGATTGTAATCCGAGGCTGCCAGAGTAGGCAAACTGAACCAGATACTTGGTTAAACTACTTCAGCAGAAACAACAATAGTAACAGCACTTAATATACCGCTTCACAGTGTTTTACAGTCCTCTCTAAGTGGTTTACAGAGTCAGCGTATTGCCCCCAACAATCTGAGTCCTCATTTTACCCATCTTGGAAGGATGGAAGGCTGAGTCAACCTTGAGCTGGTCAGGATTGAACTCCTGGCTGTGTGCAGAGTTTGCCTGCAATACTGCATTCTAATCACTGCGCCACCACAGCTCCACATCACCAAGAGAATCAGAATAATAGTTGGGAGAGAGGACAGGAGGGGGCCCAGCCCCTCATCCCACCTGTGGAAACTACTCCTGGGCATCCCTATTGAGCCTCTATTGGGGGTTCAACTGCTGGTGGTTGAACCCCCTGTAGGTGTCCAGCTTCTTTGTGGAGTCATTCAACTGCGACAAGCAAGGTCATAGCATAGTCCACGTCCTCAAATCCCCAAAAAGCTTTTTCCTACCGCGAGATCCTTCCTCTTCTGCCACATCTGTGGGAATCAAAAAATGCAGGGTAATTAGAGATCCAGCCTCGAACTAAGGAGAAATTTCCTGACAGTTAGAACAATTAACCAGTGGAACGAGTTGCCACCAGAAGTTGTGCGTGCGCCATCACTGGAGGTTTTGAAGAAGAGATTGGACTGCCATTTGTCCAGAATGGCATAGGGTCTCCTGTTTGAGTAAAGGGTTGAACTAGAAGACCTCCAAAGTTCCTTCCAACCCTACCCTACCCTACCCCACCCCACCCTACCCTACCCTACCCTACCCTACGGAAAGGAGAACAGAGCTTCACAATGCTAGAATCTCACACCTTGCCAAAGCACATTAGTGGGCTGCTTTTTGTCTTAAAGCGGTACAGGATAACAGATCCAGGACCATTAACAAAACAGAAACGACACTGGCAGCCAGCAAAATGTTGCTATATAGAAAGTTCCTGCCATTGTTCCCCAGGATATGTCACCCTCTTCCACCTCCCCCTAAAAATGCTTGACTTCATGCAATGCCTTTCCTGAACAAGCAGGAACGGTTTGGTTCATGTGATCCACATAAACCACATATGGTTTGTGCCTATCATGGGACAAACTCAACTGCTTGCATTTGTAAACCATGGTTCATAGTTTAGCATATACAGGGCAGTCCTCGCTTAATGACTGTCGCTTAGAGACTGTTCAAAGTTATGACAGACTGCCCCCAAAAGCTACTTATGACCTGGTTCCAGAATTCTGATGGCAGCACAACCCTTGCAGTCACATGATCTGCATTTTGTGTGTTTGGCAACCGGCTTACCTTTATGGCCAGTTGCAGGGTTTGTGGTCATACGATTGTGATTTACATTCCCCCCCCCCGTTTTTTGGCCAGTTTCTGGCAAAAAAAAACAAAACCCACACACAAAAAAACCCACCACAGGATGAAGAGATTCACATTACAACTGTCACATTCGCTTTATGACTGCTGAAAAACAAGTCGTAAAATCAAGATGGTCACATGGATGCCTCGACTTAATACAGAAATTAGGCTCCTTTACGGTCATAAGTTGAGGACTACCTGCTGTGTGACCCAACCAATGTGGTCTGGGTGCGGATTCTTTTGCCATTCCTATAACTTCCGTGTTTCCCCAAAAATAAGACCCTGTCTTATATTTTTTGAACCCTGAAATAAGCACTTGGCCTTATTTTCGGGGAGGTCTTATTATTTTGGGGTGCGTGGAGCAAGACGGGGCTCCTCTTGCCATCTTACCTGATTTCCATCTCTGTCTCCCTAACCTTAAACAGAGGAAATGGTATTTTCGGGAGGAGGGTTTATTTTCGGGGGAGGGCTTATTTTTTGGGGAAGGGTTTATTTTCGGGGGAGGGCTTATTTTCGGGGAAACACGGTTGTATTTGGACGGCACACCAAACCACAAACCAGACAACCAAAATGTGGCTCAGTGTGCATGGCCAACACTGCTAGTCCTCTTTGTGGTTCACCTTATACTACAACCACAGAAAACTATCAATTCCATGCTACAAACTCAGAAAGAGATCGATTCCATAATAAAGGGCATGTATGTATCAAGAAATTCCCCGTAGCTGACTTTTTCTTAGTGCAGAAACAAGAGGTTGGAGTCACACATCAGGATCAGCCATAATGAGGTACAGATAGTCCTCAACTTACGACCATAACTGACACCAACGTTTATGCTGTTAAGTGAGAAATTTGTTAAGTGACTTTCTCCCCTTTGTTAACTGAATCACTGCAGTTGTTAAATTAGTAACACGGTTGTTAAGTGTCTCTGGCTACCCCATTGACTTTACTTGTCAGAAGGTCACTAAAGGTGATCACATGACCTCGGGACACTGCAACCGTCATAAATGTGAATCAGTTGTCAAGCAGCCGACTGTAAAATCACATGACCATAGGGATGCTGCAACGGTCATAAGAGTGAAAAATGGTCATGTCACGTTTTTCAGTGCCGTCGTAACTTTGAACGGTCACTAAGCGAACTGGACTACCTGTATCATTTCTTCCTCTACAAGACCCCCAAGTTACTCAGGCTGAACATCGACAAAAACCACCACAATTCCAAAAGATTCTTCTGACTGAGATCTGCCTGTCAGATATCCATGTTGTCACTGGAAGATTTTAATCCCTTTTATTCACGCTCCATATTTCCTGCCAGTTGCATCTCTCTCTGCCCACTTAAGATATGCAGGGTCCTCCCCCCCCACCCCGAGGGATCCAGTAGAAGCCACAATGATGTTTTACTCACAACGACCTCACCAGCCAATTGATGCAAACCACACAATTTCCCCTTGCATGAACAATGATATCAGAATCTGTGTGACATCACTTGCCTTCCCCATGCCACCATCCTTGGGTGGGCACGTTCCTGCCAACCAGGAAAGCGCAGAAGCCTTTTGTTCCCGTTTCTCTACACATCTCTCTAATTGCACACACAGAAAGTTTTAATTGCAATTGTGCACAGCGAGTGGCTTTTCAATGGGAAAACTACAAGGCTTCCTCCAGTCAAGAAACAGAGGGGAACATATTACTACTCCCTTGAATGACACAAAATTAAATACTGAGGTGTTCATGAGGTTCCCTTTGATCCCAATAAAATTCAAGAGTGTATTTGTGCTTGTGTTGTATGCCAGCAATATGGACAATACTTGTATTATTATTATTTTTTACAAATCACACATACAGTACCTAGAGGGCATCTAGGGGTGACATAAGTTATTCCAATATCCAAGGGGCTGCCACAAAGACAAAGGGGTCAACCTATTTTCCAAAGCACCTGAGGTCAGGACAAGAAGTAACAAATGGAAACTTATCCAACCAAGACTTAAGGAGAAATTTCTTGACAGTGAGAATAGTTAATCAGTGGACCAACTTGCCTTCAAACGTTATGAGTGCTCCAACACTGGAGGTTTTTAAGAAGAGATTGGACAACCATTTGTCTGAAATGGTATAGGGTTTCCTGCTCGAGCAGGGAGTTGGACTAGAAGACCTCCAAGGTCCCTTCCAACTGTGTTATTCTATTTTTACCTTTCATTTTTACCTTTTGGTCTTCTATGTAACCTATTATCTGCCAGTCCCCTCTCCAGCCCCACTTGTAAATATTCCAACATTTCTCACCCCCTGCTCCTGGCATCAATTATATTGCTGGCATCAATTATATTATCTTCTGCAACACTGTTTAACATTATGGCAAGCCACCTGACAGAATCTTAAGTGGTGACTGGGAGCTTAGAACCAAGGTGAATTCCACAGCTGACCCTGGAAATCCAGAGCTTAGGAGATATTCTCACTTAAGTTTGGGGTGCCACTCTTGAACCAATCGGGGTCCAAGTGCAGGATCAACCCATGAAACAAGATGCCCGGAAGTTTCAAGAGATGGTGTGAAGAATCCTCAATCAAGTTCAGGTCAAGTGAAAGGAATCCCAACTTGCTGAGATCTGGTGAAGTTCTCCAGGTGTACTTTTTTTCAGGAGGCAACTGGACTTTCTTTGCCTCCTGAAAAAAGCACCTTTGGGACAACCATGATCTGGATGACTGCGAATCTCTACAGACTTCTCCAGATGTAGGATCTGTTCTCCCTAGGAGAAGCACTAGGATTGAACCAGTCAATTGTGGTCCTACGTATTCTCTATATAACCTCTGCTGAGATGGAGAATGCGTGCCGTCTGCCAGTGCTAATCGTCATGTGGCCCTGAATGACCCTTGATCTGAATCCACTCTAATTGTTTACACAAGCTTTGACAGTAATATTGTCTGTCTACCCAACTAAGGCCCTCTCAGAGCAGAGACGGGCCTTTCAGAGAAGGAAATAGACCAGTTAGTATATTAACCCTAAATCATAGTCACACAAGTATTTAATCTACATTATTTTAGGTGAATGAGGAGTGTTATGACTGCATTTCAATGTTTTCGAACCGCACCAGAAAAAACAAACATTATGTAAGTTTTAAACTGTCAAACCGGTCCAAAGTAGATGGATCTTCCAGCACACATTTCTGCTTCAGAGAAAGCTGTACTGTCTTCAATTCCTATTTCCAATGGCGTAGGGTCTGCTTGGGCAGGGGGGTTGGACTAGATGACCTACAAGGTCCCTTCCAACTCTGTTAATCTGTCATCTAATCTCTGACAATGAATCAGGATGCCTGCAGTGACCTGTTTGGAAGTGCATCCTCACATCTTTAGGCTCACGCCAATGGTCACCTCATCCCTCAGCAGCCCTCAGTAGCATTCCCCATACCAGATATCATGATGGGTCTAGCTTGCCTGACACTGTAATGCACCCATGAGATCAAAATAACAAGAGTTGGAAGGAACCTTGGAGGTCTTCTAGTCCAATCCCCTGCTCAAACAGGAGATCCTATACCAGTGATGGCGAACTTTTTTCTTCTTGCGTGCCAAAAATGGGAGTGTGCGCACGCTAGCGCGCGTGCCTGCCAGCACACAACCCCCCACGCACGCCACACTGCGCATGCACGCAACCCTGCGCATGCTCCCCCCCTCCCCCTGGTTGGGCTGTTTTTCACCTTCAGGCTTCCCTGAAGCCTCCAGAGTGCAAAAAAAGGCCCAACGGGCAAACCGGAAGTTCAGAAAAACGGACTTCTGGTTTGCCCGTTGGGCCGTTTTTCGCACTCCGGAGGCTTCAGGGAAGCCTCCGGCCTCCAGAGTGTGAAAAACGGCCCAACAGACAAACTGGAAGTTCGGAAAAATGGACTTCCGGTTTGCCCGTTGGGCCATTTTTTGCACTCCGGAGGCTTCAGGAGGCTTCCGGAGGGCGAAAACGGCCTTCCCCAAGGCCGAAAATCAGCTGGCCAGCGCGCGCATGCGCACTGGAGCTGACATAGGGCAACGCCTCGCGTGCCCTCAGATATGGCTCTGCGTGCCACCTGTGGCACGCGTGCCATAGGTTCGCCATCACGGTCCTATACCATTCCTGACAAAAGGCTGTGCAATCTGTCCTTAAAAATTTCCAGTGATGGAACACTCACAACTTCTGGAGGCAAGTCGTTCCACTGATTGTTCTCACTGACAGGAAATTTCTCCTTAATTCTAGGTTTGATCTCTCTCTTCCCATTGTTACAATGGTCTTGTCTTGCCTTCAGGTGCTTTAGAGAATAAATATACCCCCTTTTGTCTGTGGCAGCCCCTCAAATATTGGAAGACTGCTATTATATCACCCCTAATCCTTCTCTTTGTTAGACTAGACATACCCAGATCCTATATCCATTCATCAGATCATCTGGCAATGAAATGAAGAGGACAAGTCCATTAGACATTATAGTCTTCCAGTGTTTCCAGTGTCATGAAGGTCAGTTTCACAGCCCTATAAAATCTGAAGAAGACTCTTTTACTCCATGCTGAAGGAGATTTCCAGGTGTAGGATTTGCTCTTGGCAAGGCTGAGCAGAGAAACATACTCCTAGAGGCAACAAAGTTGGGGTGCTCACTGCTTTCTTCACAGGGGATGTTCTGAGAAGCACATTATGCACATAAGCATAAATGAGGACATCTTCATGTATCCCACCAAGGCCAACCATCGCTCTGGTAAATACTGGAAGCTAGGACCAGGCCAAAGAGCAGTTTTTGGTAATGGAACTCATTCTTCCTATATACCATTTTTGGGGAGCCTCCACCTGGAAGGTTTGACTTGGATTAAGCAGACCATCAATAATCCACCAAAACTAGGAAATTGCACGGTATGAGAGCTTCTGCTTTGTAGCTTCTGGGCTTTAATGTCTCCATCATCAAGGTTCAATGCCTGATATGTCTGCCCAGCAGTCTAAAACTCAGGCCATCTCTCCAGCTCCCATTTTCTTCAGCAGGATAAAAAGAGAATGGAAAACAGCTGAAGAAAGTCAGAAAAACAGAAAGGAATTCTATTGCACAACACCCATAAGTGACGTATCACTTCCTTTTATCTTGAGTTGCTTCTTGTTGTTTCTGGAGTTGGTAGATAGCATAAAACTTGGCTCTTCGTTTACTTGCGATTTCCAGAACGTACCCCTGAGGAATACCCTCCCAAGACTCATCTGTCCTTGCCTGTGACCTCCCAAATTTGCTAAAATGTTAAAGATGCACACGGGTAGTCCTCAATTTACAACCACAATTGAGCCCAAAATTTCTGTTGCTAAGCAAGACAGTCGTTAAGTGAGTTTTGCTCCATTTTACAACCTTTCTTGCCAAAGTTGTTAAGTGAATCGCTGCAGTTATTAAGTTAGTCACACGGTTGTTAAGTGAATCGGCTTCCCCATTTGGCTTTGCTTGTCAGAAGGTTGCAAAAGGTGATCACATGACTCTGGGACACTGCAACCGTCATAAATATGAGCCCATTGCCAAGCGTCTGAATTTGATCATGTGACCATGGGGATGCTGCAATGATCATAAGTGTGACAAACGGTCATAATTCACTTTTTTCAGCGCTGTTGTAACTTTGAATAGCCATAGCAATAGCACTTAGACTTCTATACCGCTTCACAGTGCTTTACAGCCCTCTCTAAGCGGTTTACCAGAGTCAGCCTATTGCCCCCCAACAATTTGGGTCCTCATTTGACCCACCTCGGAAGGATGGAAGGCTGAGTCAACCTTGAGCCTGGTGAGATTTGAACTGCCAAATTACAGGCAGACGGCAGGCAGCAGAAGTAGCTTGCAGTACTACACTCTAACCACCACGCCTCATGAATAGTCGCTAAATGAATGGTTGTAAGTCGAGGACTACCTGTACTAACTTGGGAAATAGTACGGCAACGAGAGAAGCATTTTTCTTAGTTCCTGCCTCCACTGACTTGCCATTCAGGGGCAAATTTGGGTTACTGGTCCTGAGAACCCCAAAAGATGCTTCCCAGTTTCCTACTCGACTCCAAAAAAAGAATGCAATCTAAGAATTAAAAGGATGAAAAGAGTCTCCTCCTTCTTTTGGGTCAATTTATTTACAAATCAGGAATGAACAGTGACTTGATGACTAGGCCTAGCAAGCCTTCCATGAACTTCCGCCAATGTGAAGCACATCCTAGCTTCCCCGCGTTTTTTTTTTTTTTTTTTTTTTTTGGATTCTCCCTTTGAAGATGTTCAGAAACAGCATTGTAAGGGCTGGGATGTTAATCTGAAGATCTTGACAAAATCTCGAGATCTTCGAAGCAGGGACAGTGAAGTTGCTGGGGACCAGATCTAGGTTGACCATCTTTACTGGCAATAAGCATTATAAACAAACTGTAATGAGACGATACAAATTGTATGAAAGCATCCTCTAAAGTCCCCAACACCCGATCCATAGACTGATACTGTCCGTTGGATACTGGGGGGTTGGATACCCCTGTTTTAGTTGATGTCTTGGGAACCCTTGCCACACAAGAGGTGAGTCTGCGAAGCTTCACTTGTGCATGCGCAGGAGCTAGGTTGCGCGCATGTAACCATCAATTCTTCCGGCCTCTGCAGCTGCCGGTCTGTGGAACCAGAACACTGGTGGACCGCTGATCTAAAAAAATGATCTTCTCAATCTAAATCCCAGAAGGGTTAATTCTTAACTTTTCCTTCCTATCTTCCATACCCTGTTTCCCCCAAAATAAGACATCCCCTGATAATAAGCCCAATCGGGCTTTTGAGTGCATGGCAATAAGGCCAAGCGCTTATTTCAGGGTTCAGAAAAATATAAGACAGGGTCTTATTTTTGGGGAAACACGGTAGTATGTAGAATACTTCCTTCCATGGTATGTAGAACACTGCCTTATCACGTAGGAGGCTAATGGCTGAAGATTCTGAACAGGAGGTGCACCTTCATCCCCATTCTATGTCTCCAATCCTGCCTGAGCAGGTTGAAATCTCTTTTTTTGTGTGTGTCTTTTGTCTTCGCAATTTTGGGGGACCTCATGCTTCTCTTTACTCCTTTTCTGCATGACAATGAGAAGAATCATGATTCACTTGCCAATTTTGACTGGCCCACTTTTCCCCCACTTGCTCTGAAATAACCCATTTTGCATGACCCGAGCCGAGATTGTGGCTCCCATGTTCTGTGTGGATAGATGGGAACAAGCGGGGGGGGGGGGTGTTCCGTCTCAGGATTTTGAGCAACCATGCTGGGGCTTATTAGAATGGCTCAGAATCTCCCCTCTTCTACCATCTTCTGGACATAAGGTCGCATCTGGTGCTTCTTGATACCCCAACCGCCTTTCCAAACAAAGATGGAAATCTAGTTTCCCAACCTGGAAAGCTTTGAGTTCTGCTGTGTTGTCTTTTTTGGCCTCTGCAATGATCAAAGCAGTTGGAGGGTTACTATGGCTGTCACCACCTGGTGCTACTCCAGCTGCTGAAAGAACATCATTCGTGGTGGTGTTGGCAAGTAAACATTTCCCTTCAGGTGACCTAAGAACTGAGGTTTTTTTTCTTATAAGAATAACCAGAAGAACAGAAGACAGGCAAAAGATCTGTAATCTTTGCATACTTCCCCATTTAAAAACTCAATGAGATCCAACTTAGAATTAAGTAGAAATTTCCTGACAGTGAGAACAATTAATCAGTGGGACGGCTTGCCACCAGAAGTTGTGGGTGCTCCATCACTGGAGGTTTTTATGAAGAGAGGAGCTCTTGAGGAATCTTTTCTTTTACTGTGGTTGCTTATGCTTTGCCTATTTAATAAACCAAGATTAAACAATCCATACTTACTGCCATATGTCAATCATTTAGAACAATATATTAATCAGGTCAAAGACATACTCCCTCTGAACAAAAGATTTAATGCCCGTAGATAACAGTCCAGACCTATTAACTATAAGGGGTATTACCAAACTTCCCTCCAGATGTTTTGGGTTGCAGTTTCTACAATCAAGAAAAGTTACAATCCCTCTCTATTTTGAGCTGTTCAGATAGCATGTAGAATACTGGGCCTGAATCTGGGCACCCTATTTTAAGGGGAAATAACATGAAGATGTTCAAATCCAAAGAACAAGAAACTGGAACATTTCCAGAGAGATCAGACCATGTAAGGGGCTTACAAAAAAAAAATATGATGAGGAAGAGTTCATTTCTGGGTACACTTAGCTTGCAGGAGAAAAAAACTGTGGGGAGACACAGGCTTTGTGAAGTACGGTATTTGAAGGGTTATCATGTGGAAGACAAGGTAGAATTCTTCATTGTTATTTCAGAAGATAAGACACAATGGGTGTAAATGAGAAGAAAGCAATTTCAGTCAGATATCTGAAATGAAGCATAAGAATTGTTCAGCAATAAGACAGACTGGAGGTGGTGGACTCTTTTTCAGAGGCTTAAAGAGAGGCTAGATGACAATTTATCAGAGATGCTGTAGTGGTGGATTCTTGCTCTGAGTAGGGAGTTGACTAGAATGTCTCCAAGATCACATCCCAGCCTTACATTACACAACCATGAAACATTCCCAAAAATCTGGGTCCAGGAGAATAGAAACAGGGTCCAGGAGGAGACCTATGAAGAAAGCTTGATGACCAAGTTAGGGTGTCCCTAACTTGAAGAAAAGATGGTTAACCCGCCATACAAGAACCATCACGTCCACCATAGAAAAGTTTTCTGTTTCTGTGGAGCAGTATTTTTCAACCCTCTAACGTGGACTTCCTTCCAGAATTCCCCAGTCAGCATGCAAAGGTTAAAAACACTGCGATAAAGAACAGGACTTGAACCGCTAAGCTGCACACCGAGAAAAGGATTCCTTGCAAATCAAATCTTAATAAGAACTTATGGGCAGTAGAAACTCTTTGGATGTGGGTGAAGACGGCTTTTAAAGGAGAAAGATTCTCCTTTGTTAACTATTTTCCCGTAACAGTGATGGTTTAGGTTGGATGGTCTGTGAGATGCCTTGCTCTAGGTCCAAACCAAACAACATTCATTCCAGCTTAAGAGTAACATGTACATTCAAATCTTATGCCTGAGGGCAAGTTCACAAACCAGATGCAAAATAATCAAGCTCCCTCCTGCTCTTTTCACCTTGCACCTGATTCTCTGGCATATATTATTTCTAAACATCGATTTAACCGTGCAATTAACCACTAGACCAGCTTTGAGCAAAATATGTCTACATCCTTAAGCCTGGTGGTCACACAAAAGGACCGACCCAATCCAAACCATTATTGTTCCTTTATTTTTAGCAGCAACACCTAGTTGTTGTTGTTTTTTTTAAATTCCTTCTGAGATGTGGATTTAAAATGGGGTACAGGTCATCCTCCCAAACACAACTGGAGCCAGAATTTCTGTTGATAAGCGAAGCGGTTGTTAAGTGAATCACACAGTTCAGTTTTGAGCAAATCCAGTTTCCTCCATTAGCTTTGCTTGTTGGAAGCTGGCTGGGAAGGTCACAAATGACAATCACACAAACAGGGAATGCCACAACCATTGTAAACATATACCGGTTGCCAAGGGCCCATGTTTTGATCACATGACCCATGAGGATGCTGCGACGGTTGTTAAGTGTGAGAAACGGTCATTAGTCACTTTTTTCAGTGCCCTTGTAACTTTGAATGGTCATTAAGCAAACAGTTGTAAGCTAAGAATTATGCATGGGGAACATGTCACTGCTCTAAGACTTGTGATGCTATCATTAGGAATCCCAAAGGTGCTTTTTTTTTCTAAGAGGCAACTGGACTTTCTGGTTTTTCTTTGAAGACATTTCACTTCTCATCCAAGAAGCTTCTTCAGCTCTGACTGGATGGTGGGGGATGGAAGGATTTCTTGCTGAAATTCTGACCACCCAGTCAGAGCTGAAGAAGCTTCTTGGATGAGAAGCGAAACGTCTTCAAAGAAAAACCAGAAAGTCCAGTTGCCTCTTGAAAAAAAAAGCACCTTTGGGACAATTATGACCTGGGTGACTGAGAATCTCCATAGACATTTATCATTAGGAATGTTTGCTATTATATAAGCAGAAAACCAGAAGGTTATTAGAATTAGGGGTGCAGGGCAAATTCAGTTTAAATATTAAGCTTTTTTATTTTTCAGAAGTAAACAAGGGGGACTGCAGGACCAAACGGCGGAATCTTGTTCTTCAACTATTTCCAGAATCCACCATTTCAACTATTTCCAGAATCCACTACGATTGTAGAGAAGTACAGCTTTTGTTATGCTACAAAGCAGCTTTACTGTTGTCTTTAAACATTAAAAACACAAGCAAGCGATAAATAAATAAATAAATGGCAATTTCAAGAGGGGATACGATGGTCTCCCTTCCTATACTTTGCTGGAATAACAATGATAAACAGATTGCAGTAAAAGGGCGTTTTTTTAAAATAAAATAAAAAATAAATAAAAATAAATTGCCCCTGCAGAAATCTTTTCTGAATTGTCAAATACGCTAATAGAGGATGCAGAGGCCGGAAAACCAATAAAGGAAAGGATTTATAAAAAGAATGCCAAGAAAAGGGAGGGGGCACCACATTGTAGCATTATGTCGTAATTCTGATCAGCTCCCCTCTCTGCCTTTTTTTTTTATTCGCGCTTCCCCCAGACAAGGGAAGGCACCTTCCTTTTCTCTCTCCCCCCCCCCGCCCCCACCTCGCGGATGCACGCAGACAGACAGACAGACAGACAGACAGGCAGACACACACGCCTTTCCAGGCACGCAACCCTCGCAGGCCGGAGCAGCCGCCCCAGAGGGATGTGTCCCCAGCGCACGTGGTCGGGGGCAGGGCCTCGACACGTCATCCGCTTCCCCTCAGCCAATGGGAGGCGTTTGGAACGCAGAGCAAACACGCAACGTTCCAAACCTGGGGGGAGAGGAGGAGGAGGAGGGAGGAGGAGGAGGAGGGACGGGGGGGGGGCTGAGACACAGGCGACGCCAACGTTCCATTGTGCCCTTAGATCCCGACCACGCGCTACCGCATCTCTCCCTCAAGCCCCGCCCACTTTTTATTTTTACTTCCCCCCCACCACCACCACCACCATCCCTACCTCCCCAAAACAGTACATTCAAACGGGCGAGCCTCGGAGCTCTTCTCAAAGCACATTTCTCATAAAGGCGTCTCACTAGACAGGCGCGGGGAGGGCGGGGGGGGGAGAGAGAGAGAGGCGGAAGAAGTATTAAGTATTATCATATGATTTCCCTCCTCCTCCCCTCCATGTCATTTTCATTATGCAAATAAAGGGGAGGGGAGGGAGAAAGGGGGGGGAAGCCACTGCCTCGCCGCCACCGCCCTGGGAAGCGCCAAACAGGAGTGAAAGGCATGTTCCCCCCGCCCCCCCCCCGCGCTTCCACCTAAGGAAATCCAGCAGATCCAAAGCCGGGATTCGGGTGGGCTGGAGAAGACACGGATCATCACCCTACCGAAGGGAAAACTGGGGAGCGGAGAGGGGAGGTCTTCCTCTCTCAACAGCTTTTTTTGGGGGGGGGCTTGCGGGGAGGTCGATTCCAACCCACCCACCCCCGTTTGGCGCATAACTACATGACATCTTAACTCACCCCGCCTCTTTCAGTCTGCCACGCGTTGGGCTTGCACGGATCGTCTGATTAAAAGTTGCGGGGGGGGAGTGGAAAAGGATGGGGGGTGGTGGAAGAAAAGGAATGGGGGGGGGCAGAA
>QLTV01003107.1:1618315-1630378 GCA_003457575.1 Thermophis baileyi | reverse complement strand
GAGGCCACACCCAGTACCTTCCAGGAGCTTCCATGCTCGAGCCCCGGAGCGGCAGCAGCCCTGTCTGCACAGGCCGCTGCCTCACCACCAACTGAATTGCGCAGGTCTAGTAGGGCTCCAAAACGCCCCGCCTACCTGCGTGATTACGTATGCTGGACAGCTCCATCCAGGAGGGGAGGGGTGTTATGTTCTAACTGTTTCAACTGTGTTGCATGGTTCCAACCAGGTCCAGCGTTTGAGCAGGAAAAAGCTCAAACGCTATTGGCTGGTCTGTCTGACAGCTCCCTATAAAAGGGCAAGCTGTCAGACTGCTCTTTGCTGGTTGCTTACACAAGAGCTGAAATAAAGAGCTGCTTTGGAAGTCTGTCTCCTGTCATCTCTACCCACTATCTAACAGCCTCTAAGCCAGTGTTTCTCAGCCATGTCAACTTTAATATGAGGGGACTTCAACTCCCAGAATTCCTCAGCCAGCATGCTGATTTCTGGGAGCTGAAGTCCACAGGTCTTAAAGTTGTGAAGGTTGAGAAACACTGGCCTAGGATAAAGACCAGATCAGCCATTAAGTCAGTCTTGGGGGGTGGGAGGGTGACATTTTATATTTTTGTGCAGCAGAATCGGATGGAAAAATGGTGATTCGCTACTTCAATCTTTCCTTGCAGGAAATTATGCTGGATGGTGATGCTTGGTTGTGGATTTAAAAAGGATATATCGTATTTTTCGGACTATAGGATGCACCGGACTATAAGACGCACCTAAATTTACAGGAGGAAAACAAGAAAAAAATAGTTTTTGGCCTCCGCGTGTCGTGTTTTTGCCCTCCCAGGCCCCCAGAAGCACTCTGCAGTGCTCCGCACGGCCGTTTTTTGCCAAAAACGGGCCTGTTTTGGGGCTCCCAAGCAGAGGTGGGTTCCTCCTGGTTTGCAGCGGTTCTATAGAACCGGTAGCAAACCGCTGGTGATGTCACGGATCCGGTTCTGTTGGTGCCAGTCCGTGGACGCCGCCATATTTTTTTGGGATTATTTTTTTTTGAAAAAAATATTTTTGGGGAATTTTTTACTATTTTTTTTTCTTCTGCGCATGCGCAGAAGCTGAGTCCCCAGCACTGCGCATGCGCCGCCATCTTGTTTTTGGCTTTTTTTGGGGCATTTTCCACAAATTTTCACCACTGCTCATGCACGCGTGCAAAGCGCATGCGCTGCCAAGTGGCGCGTGGCCACATGGCGCGGGAGGAAGCGAACCAGCAGCGAGGTAAGTTAGAACCCACCCCTGCTCCCAAGCCCTCAGCGCATCGCATTTTTGCCCTCCCAGGTCCCCAGAAGCACTCTGCAGTGCTCTGCACGGCCCATTTTTGGCAAAAACGGGCCCGTTTTTGGGCTCCCAAGCCCTCCGCGTGTCACATTTTCGCAAAAAATGGGCCCATTTTTGGCCTGCGAAATGTTTCTGGGGGCCGGGGAGGGAAATGCGATGCACGGAGGGCTTGGGAGCCCAAAAACGGACCCGTTTTTGGCAAAAACAGGCCGTGCGGAGCACTGCAGAATGCTTCTGGGGGCCGGGGAGGGCAAAAACGCGACACATGGAGGGTTCGGGAGGCCAAAAACGCCCGTATTTGGTCTATAGGACACACCTAAATTTTCACCCACTTTTAGGGGGGAGGAAAGGTCTGTCTTATACTCCGAAAAATACGGTAGTTAAGATTTCCTTCCGCTCAGTGAATGAAATTTCCAGTGCTCTATAGTTGCATTTCCATCTTTAAAACATATCAGACAGTGCCTCGCATATCTGAATTCTTTTTGAACCAGGATCAGGTTTTGTTCAATTCTTGCATTAGGATCCTGCAATTCTACTTCATAATCCGGGATTTAAAGATGAAGGATGAATGATAGCTACAGGCCCCAGAAGCAACCAGCATGCTGTGCACCCAGGCATTGCTATCAACTATGTGCTTTGATTTATGCAATGGGTTATGATGAAGCTTGCATCATGTGGAGGAGGAGGAGTGTAGAAAGTCAGCACCTACCCCACTCCTAGAAGAATGAAATATTTTGGGAAATATTAAAAAGGCAGAATATTATATTTCCCTAAATGAGAAAGGGAGAAACATGTTTTTTTAGAGGCAGAAAGCAACCCCCACTTTCCTTAATAGCCCACAGCAGATGTCAGCACTTAAGAGATAAAGAGCTTATTGAAAAAGGAAGACAAATATCTAGATCGCTCTATTCATAGGCAAAGCAAATACTGCAGACAGAAATCCATTCAAGACAGGATATTTTGAAACAAAGGCAGACTGGTAAGATTAGCCCTGACTCAAGATCCAACACAGGACAAAAGCCATTAAGCCACAATAGGAATTGCCCAACACCCTTTCAGAACACAAGCCCCTTCATTGCATCATCTCAGAGCAGTCCAAACTTCAACCAAACTTAACTCAGACAAACACCTAGGATTTGCATTTCCTCTTTTGCCTATAGAGCCAGCTATGACCCCTACATGACCCCATAGGAATCTGGCAACAGCCAATAGAAGACATGTTCCTGCACAGGAACCTCAAGTGCACAGCCCAAAGAAGGTATAAAAACCCCGTACTCTCAACTCCATTTTGTCAGCTGCCCAGAACCACAAACCCATGTGGTTCTGTTCATTAAACTACCTTTCCAATCAGCCTCCATGTTTCCAGAGTCTTTCTCCCAGCTTGAAACTGAACCAGATGGCTATTTCTTCCCACAGGAGGAAGCTTCGGAAGTTTGTTCCCAGGGTGAATTCCACATGTGTTTCCTTTACCACTACATGAGTTCCTGCTGTTCAATTGAGCTAATCCACTTCCTGGAGGATAAAATATTGCATCAGCACTCTGGCTACCAACAATGTTCTCTTACAAAGCTGAACAATGATGGTCCGATTCATACAATCACCAGTGAGATTTCTGTGCCATTGCTGCGTGTCTCCCCTCCGTACATAATCGCACAGATTTGATCTGCGGGTTGGAATATCCCCAACGCAGGGCCTAACAGGCTGGAAAATTTTAGGATCATGCACATCCCGTTCATTTTAATATGGATCCTTGGAGAGAGAGTTCAACCTGGAATTAAGGAGAAACTTCCTAACAGTGAGGACAATTAACCAGTGGAACAACTTGCCTTCAGAAGTTGTGGGTGCTCCATCACTGGAGGTTTTTTTAAGAAGAGACTAGACAGTCACTTATCTGAAATGGTATAGGTCCAGCTCAGCTCCACCGTGCATGCACGCACACCTCCCGCCGGCCAGCTGATTTTCAGGTATCTGCCATGCATGCGCGGAGGGGTGGGGAGACACGCATGCATGCACGGGGGTGGGGGTCGTGCGCGCATGCATGCATGCGTGGGGTGGGGGGACCGCGGAGTGTGTGGGGCCCCCTGCGGACCGTTTTTCATCCCAGGAGGCTGCAGGGAGGCCTGCTAGGCCCAAAATGGGGCATGGAGGTGTGGCGCCCCCCCCCCGCGGCCCATTTTTCATCTCAGAAGACTGCAGGGAGGCTTGCTAGGCCCAAAATGGGGCGGGGGGGTCACGTGCGCAGGAGCAGGGTGTATCACGCGTGCATTGCATTACGGGTGCCGGTGCGTGGCATGCTTTCGGCACACGATGAGAAAAAAGTTAGCCATCACTGGTATATGTTCTCCTGCTTGAGCAGTGGCCTGGACTAGAAGACCTCCAAGGTCCCTTCCAGCTCATTCCTTTCCTATTCTATTCTATTCTATTCTATTCTATTCTATTCTATTCTATTCTATTCTATTCTATTCTATTCTATTCTATTCTATTCTATTCTATTCTATTCTATTCTATTCTATTCTATTCTATTCAAAAAGAGCCCTGTCTAAAAGCAGTTTTTATTTATTTATTTTATTAAGAAAATTTATATGGCCGTCCATCTCACTCATGGTGATTCTGGGCTTACAGAAATAAAATCCCCAATGTAAAAGCCAATAAATCCCCACCCATCCTGGTGACAACAATCAAACCAATCAACCAAGCACTTGCTGGGCTCCATATCACCCTGGAGTCTCCAGGTCCCTTGGCAGAACCATGTCTTCAGGCTTTTGGAAAGAGCATCAAGGTGGAGGCTAATCTTACCTCCACAGGTATGATAATGTTCCATAGGGAGGGAGCCACCACAAATAGAATAGAATAGAATAGAATTCTTTATTGGCCAAGTGTGATTGGACACACAAGGAATTTGTCTTTGGTGCATATGCTCTCAGTGCACATAAAAGAAAGGATACATTCGTCAAGAATCATGAGGTACAACACTTAATGATAGTCATAGGGTACAAATAAGCAATCAGGAAACAATCAATATTAATATAAATCGTAAGGATACGATTCTTGGTCCCACTAGATGGACTTTCTTAAGAGAGGGAACCCATAACATATCTTTCCTCCCCACTTTGGTGGGTTAAGTAGACATAACTGGGAAAAGCTGGTCCTTCAGTTATCACTGGAGAAGGAGGAAACTGTTAGATCCAAGGCTGGTATGTACTCACTTCCAATTTTTCATAAATCGATGGACATATTTTGCCAGGCATGTCCATCAGCAACTGCCTCGAGTTCATGTCCCATTACATCAGCTCATCAGGTTGTAAAATCAAGCGTGTGTCAACCCTGAAGCTGACCTGACCGGAGCCATTTTGGAGCTTCAGTGTTGCCACACTGGAGCTGAGGGATAGGGAGGGGGGATTAGAGATAGCTGGGGTTTTGTAGCCAAAACAAAATACTTTCTCTTGGGAACCAAGGACGTTCTCACACCTGATCAGAGGAAGGAGGAGTGATGTCAGCCAGGCAACCGGACGGCGCCTTCATTGGACCATGTGACTAATTGTTTGGAGAGGGGGGGAAACTTTTACTTTTAATTAGGTGAAAACCACGGGAACCTTCAGAGTCGGTTTTCACCAGAACTGTGCAAATATGATATATCCAATAAAACTATTCTTTGAGGAACCTACCTGCCTCGGAGTTTTGTTTGCTATAGGTGTATTACTTGGAACCCTGACAGCGTGACTCATTTAATGACCACCGTGCTTAGTGATGGGAGCTGGGCACAATGAGGCCTCAGGGTGGTCATAACCCAATGAACCCCTCTTTCATATTTGCAACATCACACATCATGGGTGTGTTATCACACATCATGGGTGTGTTATCACACATTGTATATAAGGGGCGGAGCTTGTATCCTCCCATCCCTTTTACCAGTTGCTCCCGTCCTGCAGACACCCGTACGGTAGAGCTGGCCCCAGCCTGATTCGTGTGGCAGCTGAATTGTCTATCCGTTTTAGCCCTTATCTGGCAGTTGCCTTATCTGGAATAGTATTTGCACATCTGGATTGGCATTCTTCATTGATCAAGGGGAAAAAATGCTTTCTGATGCAGCACATGGTGCCTTAGTTGTCCAGGAGGAGGGGAGAAAAAAGGGAAGTTGCCATAGAAACATGCAATCCATCTAATTGGAGAATTTTCAGATGGGAATATAGGCCAATATTTCCGCTTAAGTGGGTCTCCTGGTTCGGTGTACCAATCTATTTACCCAGATTCAGTAACACCGAACGGTCAATGGGCTTCCCCAGTCTTCCCCATGAATAAAGGACATGTCCCTTTTCCCTCCCTGTACCAGCCTTCTCATCACTTTGAAAAATCGTCAGTTAAGCTGATGCTAAAAAATTGTTGCTGGAGTTACTACACATCAGGAAGTATTCCTCGTCTTCCCCTGCTGGGTTAAGCATCTTGTATAAAGGACAGATAGCTATATTTTACTAACTCAGGCTTGATAGCAATAGCACTTAGACTTATATACCGCTTCATACTGTTTTACAGCCCTCTCTAAGCGTTTTACAGAGTCAACATATTGCCCCCAACAATCTGGGTCCTCATTTTAACGAACTCGGAAGGATAGAAGGCTGAACCTTGAGCCGGTGAGAATCGAACCGCTGGCTGTGGGCAGAGTTAGCCGGCAATACTGCATTCTAACCACTGCACCACCACGGCTCTGATAGCAACCTTCTTGATACTGCTACTGCCACCAAAATCTGAGGGGCTGGAATCTATTTACTGGGGTGCTTCTGCGGATAGCAATAGCAATAGCACTTAGACTTATATACCGCTTTACAGTGCTTTACAGCACTCTCTAAGCGGTTCACAGAGTCAGCATATTGCCCCCAACAATCTGGGTCCTCATTTTACCCACCTCGGAAGGATGGAAGGCTGAGTCAACCTTGAGCCGGTGAGATTTGAACCGCTGAACTGCTGAACAGTCAGCTGAAGTAGCCTGCAGTACTGCACTCTAACCACTGCGCCACCTCGGGGTGGGGTGGGTGCTTGGGAATATGACAGTAGATGCAAAAATGAAGAGATTGCCAGACAAACCTTGCAGCTCTAAGACCAGCCTGGATAACATTGCTATGCCTGGGTTGCAAATTCCAGATGACCACTAGATGGCAACACAGAGATAGAGGTAGCTCTTGACTGCCATCTCTTGATTGACAGAGGTCTTGCAGCCCAGATATGGCAATTGTAGACCTATGGGATTCCCAAGTGCGTTGTCTGGCTTTTCTGGGTGTGTTGTTTGTGTTTGTCTTATGCAATGAGGAATCCTAGGTGAGGTGAAGGCCGAGCAAAAGTAGATTCAACTTCCTTTGCTATTGCAATATTCATAAAAGAGAGGCGTAAGTGTGAAAACCTTCATAACAAGGTTGTTTCAGGGGTGAAATGCTACCGGTTCGGCCCGGTCTGGGCATACTGGTAGCGTCGTCGTCCAGTGGTTCGGAGAACTGGTAGCGGCAGCAGCGTGAGGCTCCGCCCACCCGCCCGGACGTCACCATTTTCTTTTTTTAACCCTCTGCGCATGCGCAAAACGTTCGGCGCATGCGCAGAGGGTGAAAAAGCGCATGTGTGAGCGGAGTGAGGTTGAAAAAGCGCGCGAAGCATGCACTTCCGAGCCGGTAGGGAAGGTAGGTAGATTTCACTGCTGGGTTGTTTGTATTTAATGATGATTTGTTAGAGTGTTTTTCTCAAAACACTCTACCTTTTGATAGGATGAGGCATGGTTAATTCTGTAATGCTGAAGGTTGCTTATTTGTATGCTTGGTTGTGATGAGAAGATTTCAGGCACTGTTAATCCAGGAAGAGAGAGAGTTTGGTGTCCAGGTAGTCTTCAACTTAGGACCACAACTGAACCCAAAATTTATGTTGCTAAGTAAGAAATTTGTTAAGTGAATTTTGCCTCATTTTATGACTTTTCTCGGCACACTTGTTAAGTAAATCACTGCAGTTCTTAAATTAGTAACATGGTTGTTAAGTGAATCTGGTTTTCCCATTGACTCTGCTTGTCAGAAGGTCGCAAAAGGAGATCACATAACTCCGGGACACTGCAACCGTCATAAATGTGAGTCAGTTGTCAACCATCAGCTGCCAAATGAGTCCTTCGGGAGTTGGGCGGCATATAAATTAAATTAAATTAAATTAAATTATTATATCTATATACAATCATGTTTATACTTTGTCTATACTTTGCTTGTAATCATATAGAAAATTCAGCCCCATATAAATTAAATTAAATTCAATTAAATTAAATTAAATTAAATTAAATTAAATTAAATTAAATTAAATTAAATTAAATTAAATTAAATTAAATTAAATTAAATTAAATTAAATTAAATTAAATTAAATTAAATTAAATAATTAAATTAAATTAAATTAAATCCCATGACCATGGGGATGCCGCAATGGTCATAAGTGTGAAAAGCGGTCATAAGTCATTTTTTTCAGTGCCGTTGTAACTTCAAAAGGTCACTAAGTGAACTGTTGTAAGTTGAGGACTACCTGTAGTGGCTAGAAACCGGGGGACTGTTTTAGTCCTGCCTTAGGCACAAAACCAGCTTGGTGATCTTGTGCCAGTCACTTTCTCTCAGCCTTGGGAAGGAGACAATGGCAAACCACTTCTGAAAAAAATATTTGCCAAAGAAACTGCAGGGAGTTGTGCAGACAGTCTCTGAAAATCAGACTCAAGTGAACTTAGGAAAAAATAAATCCAGGAAAAGTTAGAGTTAAACCTGATTATGTCCTGCCAGGTGACATGGATTAGAACAGGAGTGTCAAACTCAAGGCCTCCGGGCCGGATACAGCCCGCGGAGTGCTTAAATCTGGCCCGTGGGGCCAGCCTGGAAATATCACAGGATTGGCCCGCAGTGCCTCTGGCAGCCAAAATGGGGCACGGGGAGGCCTTGCGTGGCCTCTGTGCGGCCCATTTTCAGCCTGGACACCCTAACCCTAACCCGCACCCCATTTTGGCCAGCAAAGTGCTGCAGGAGGTGTCCATCCCGTCTCCCCCTCCCCTCCCCCCCACCGGCCAGCCCATGGAGGAGAACTAAAATGCTGATCCGGCCCTTGAAGAAATCCAGTTTGACACCCCTGGATTAGAGGCAATCTCTTGGCTAGAATCAAATAGTGAAATTATAGATGGGCCCTTCTCTATAAGGTATCTTCTGGATCCCAGCTCCTCCACAGTCTTATCAGTGGATTCTTTCAAAAACTGAACGGTCCTTTTATCCAAATTGAATCCCCCCCCTCCAGTTTCTTTCTCAATTGGCTATCTGAGGTTTCTGTTATTGTTTTTGTTTCCGTTGTTCTGTTATTGTTTCTGTTTCTGTTTTTATTTTTATTTCTGTTATTCTGTTATTGAAGTAGGTATGTCTAGTCTAGTGAAAAGAAGGATTAGGAGTGATATGATAGCAGATGTCCAATATTTGAGGGGTTGCCACAATGAAGAGGGGGCCAAGCTATTTTCCAAAGCACCAGAAGGCAAGACAAGAAACAATGGATGAAAATTAATAGAAGAGAGAACCAACCTAGAAATGGAAGGATTTCCTAACAGTGAGAACATCCGTGGAACAACTTGTCTTCAGAAGTTGTGGGTGCTCCATCACTGGAGGTTTTTAAGAAGAAATTGGACAACCATTTGTCTGAAATAGTATAAGGACTCCTGCTCGAGCAGGGGCTGGACTAGAAGACCTCCAAGATCCCTTTCAACTCTGTTATTCTATGTTCTATGTTTTATCCCTGATGTAAGAGGCAGCACATGCTAAGGTAGCAATGAAGATCTTGGGGAAAGTATTCAGATGACGTGATGAGTTTACAAATAGAAAGGACAGAATCATATAAGCCGGTGGTTCTCAACCTGTGGTCCGTGATGCCATCACAGGGGGTCTAAGACGGTTTGAAAAAAGTGCTATGATTCACTTAACAACCCTGTTACTAATTTAACAACTGCAGTGATTCACTTAAGAACTGTGGCAGGCAAGGTCATAAAATGAGGCAAAATTCACTTAATTGTCTTGCTTAGCAACAAAAATTTGGGGCTCAGTTTTGGTTGTAAGTTGAGAACTACCTGTAATCCTTGAGCTACAACCATTCCTTTATTGTCCATTTGAAGTCACGACAGCAGAGAAAAAAGTGACAAGAGCTCCCTGCACTTACAATTCTTTGAGCATCCCCATCACATGATCAAAAGTTAGGCACTTTGATTCCGTGTATTTATTATAGTTGCAGCATGCCAGGGTCATATGATTGCTATTTGTGACTTTCCGTCTTCTGATAAACAAAATCATTGGGGAAGCCGATGAATTTAATGACCAAGTTTTGAACTTTAGTGTTCCCCATTTGCTTAACAACTGCGGCCACAAAGGTCATAAAATCGCCAGTGATTCACTTAACTGTTCTGACCCAGCTGTCCAACAAAGGAACACAGCACAAACAGTGTCCATACAAACCTTGTTTTAATAGTAACGGCTACTAATTATCTCTCTTTTAATTATCGTCTTAACAGTCGGCAATAGTCCAAGCAAAAAGAACACAAGTCTGACAGAGTCTTTTAGATAACAGCAGATAAGCCACACAATCTTACTGTTGTTGGCAAAACGCCCAGGAGCAATTTGCAGGAAACTTGATGATTGCAAACAGGAGCCAAACAGAAGTTTTGCAGTCAAAGACCAGGACCATGTTTCCTGCAAATTCCTCACTTAAATAGGTTATAGGAGTGGCCAATTATCTCCAAGCCTTACTCCCGAGTAGTCCTTCTCCTCAGGAGCCATTCCTGCCTTTTGGCAGCTCTGCGCACGCGCGCATTGAGAACAGGCTCTTCTTCTTCTTCTTCTCTTCTTCTTCTTCTTCTTCTTCTTCTTCTTCTTCCTTCTTCTCCTCCTCCTCCTCCTCCTCCTCCTCCTCCTCTTCTCATGGCAGCCTCTGGAGGTTCTGAAGGCCCTGGCTGAATCCCTGCCTCTGGCACCAAGCCTTCTCCAGCCTCCTCGCTGTCCAACTCTGGTACCATCTGCACAGGCCGCTGGCGAATCACAATAACAGCCTTCTCGCTGTCCGGCTCTGCCACCAGCTGCACAGGCCGCTGGCGGACCACATTAACAACGGACTGGCTTAGCAATGTAAAAATTCCAATCCCCATCCTGGTTGTAAATTGAGGACTATCTGTAATAAATAAAAGTATTTTTCCCAGCGGTGGATGTATAGAAACATGTCTTTGACATTTCTTTTAATCCTCAGCTTCGAAACAAAAGCAGCTGCAAATGGTTTGAAGCCATTCCATAATTATTATGGGGATAATGAGGTGAAACAATTTATTGGCCCGTCGTTGCTAAACAAATGAGTTCCAGTCATATCAAAGCTGTAATGAAGCTGTCAGAGTTGAACCACCTTGAAAAGCCACCAGTAGCAGCAAGAGAGGTGACATGAATCTATCTATCTATCTATCTATCTATCTATCTATCTATCTATATCTGCAGGGATCCCATTTCACATCTGGCTCCCAGCTTTCTAGAAATAATGCGGTTTTATCACCACCACAATGTCAAACAGCACCATGGACTCGTGCATTCATTTGTCTTTTTCTAGATAGGTAGTCCTCGACCTACGACCACAGTTGAGGTCAAACTTTCCCTTGGGAAATGTCCCTGAGACAGACAGTTGTTAATGGTGCCCCGTTTTACAACCTTTTTGTCACAGTTGTTAAGTGAATCACTGCAATTGTTAAGTGAATCATGCAGTCGTTAAGTGAATCATGCAGGAAATGGAAAAGGGTTAGATTACAGAGTCTTAGAAATGGGATCTCTTTCTCTTTTTCTCTCTCCAGGTAATCTTTGACCTGTTACCACAATTGGGACCAGAATTTCTAGCTTAAGTCATTGCAGTCATAAGTCAAGTTGAACCCAATTTTATGAAAGTGAATCATGCAGTCGTTAAGTGAATCATGCAGTCATTAAGTGAATCTGGCTTTCCTCACTGCTTTTTGGCTGGGTAGGTTACAAATGGGGATCCCAAATCCTTGGAACAGTGCAGATACATGCCAGTTGCCTAGCCAGGGTTGAGCAGGGGGTCAGACTAGAAGACCTCCAACTCTGCTATTCCGATGTTCTGAATTGCCTTTAACTCCAGCCCCCTCCCTACTTCCCCTCCTTGGGTTCCCCAATTGCAAGCCAAGGTGTGAGGTTTGAGACACCAAATTTGTTCCTCTGCCACCAATTCCACTTGCTCTCTCTCTCTTCCAAATCTGTATTTGCGTCTAAAATACTCCTATTAAGGGTCTTTTCTTTTCCCACACCCAGCCCAGATTCCTTAAACTGTCACAGTTCCATCATTGTGTGGTTTAATGGACCTTGAAGCAGGCTGCAAGATTTTCTGAAAGATTTTCATGCATGACAGAGAAAAAAGAAATAACTACTGGGGTCTTTTTGTAAACCCCTCTTTTAAAAAAAAATTCCTTCTGGCTGCAGCTTCATTTTTCTGCTCAGATGGGGAGGCTCACCTGCTTTTGCGAGCCTTACAAGTAAAAAAAAAAACAGCTCTCTAATTTGACAAACTTAACCTACGTTTTGCTCTTCAATAGTGTGTAGAAAAGGGGAGATTTATTTATTTAGCATATGGCACCTACAGAGGTCATGCAATCAGTGATATACAAATTTAGCTTAAATAAAGTGTCAGCAAATATATATATCATATATCTCTATGTCTGTCTGTCTGTCTGTCTGTCTGTCTGTC
>QLTV01003107.1:1601730-1613576 GCA_003457575.1 Thermophis baileyi | reverse complement strand
AGAGAGAGAGAGAGAGAGAGAGAGAGAGAGAGAGAGAGAGAGAGAGAGAGAGAGAGAGAGATTAGTAGTCAAACCAGGGTACACAAAGGGAGGTGGGCGAAATCCTTTTATTAAAAATTCTCTTTGCTGCAAGATGCCTGAGAAATTATCCTGTTTCTTCTCCTTCAACAGCCTGTTGTTTCCTTCTCCACCCTTTTGTAGCTCCTGCTCAGATCAAGGGCTGTGCAGAATAAGGGCAAAGAGCAAAACCCCAGAAGTTTGCTTTCCTCTTTTGGAAGCCGAGGGCTGTGACTCAAGGGCATAGCTAATTAATCTCAACCTCTGAACCTTGAAAGCATCAAGACCTGCTAATCAGTCCATCACGCTGTATATCCAAAGCGGAACAGGCCATTACATCCTCACACAAAATAATGAACGGAGCCTTCCTGCGCTAATTCTCTGGGTGGCAATTAAAATACTTGGCAGATGAGCTTTTTTAACCAGTTCAAGGCTACGCAGGTTTATGACTTGCCGAACAATTGGGAATATCCAATAGCGTGGAAGCTTCACCGATGCTTTAACTTCTGGACTCAGTGACATTCATGGGTACCAACGCATCTCAGCTTTCTCGACATCCATCAGTCTCCTTCTTCCAACTGTTGTTGTTGTTTATTTATTGAATTTATATTGACATCTATTCGCACATGGAGACTCAAGGTGGCTTACAGGGGTATAAACACACACACACACACACACACACACACACACACACACACACACACAAACTACTAAAAGAAAATAATCAAATAATAAATTAATAAAATAATATAATAGCCCCCCACCTGTTAAGATTTTTTACTGTTAAGATTTGATGATGTCCATCAAGTCAGTGTTGACTCTTAGCAACCACATAGATGGGTTTTCTCAGAAGGTCCTGTCTTCCAGAAGGACCACATTTAGAATATTGCATCCAGTTCTGGTTGCCATGATATAACTCTAGAACTCTAGAAAGAGTGCAGAGAAGAGCAACAAAGATGATTAGGGAACTGGAGGCTAAATATATATGAAGAATGGTTGCAGGAATTGGGTATGTCTATCTAGTCTAATGAAAATAAGGACTAGGGGTGACATGATAGCAGTCTTCCAATATTCTTCCAACTCCTATCCTCAAAACGACGCTATAGAGCACTGCACACCAAGACAACTAGACACAAGAACAGTTTTTCCCCGAACGCCATCACTCTGCTAAACAAATAATTCCCTCACCACTGTCAAACTATTCACCAAGGCTGCATTACTATTACTATTAGTCTTCTCATCGTTCCTATCACCCATCTCCTCCCACTTATGACTGTATGACTGTAAATTGTTGCTTGTATCCTTACGATTTATATTAATATTGATTCCTGATTGCTTACAAGAAAACAAGACATAACAAAGATAAAGTAACAAAATGTAACATGCGTTACTATAATGGTATACACCTAAGACAAATTCCTTGTGTGTCCAATCACACTTGGCCAATAAAGAATTATTCTATTCTATTCTATTCTATTCTATTCTATTCTATTCTATTCTATTCTATTCTATTCTATTCTATATCTAAGGGGCCGCTACAAAGAAGAGAGGGTCAACCTATTCTCTGAAGGCAGGACAAGAAGCAATGGGTGGAAACTGATCAAGGAGAAGACCAACCTAGAACTAAGGAGAAAATTCCTGACAGAACAATTAATCAGTGGCAGGGGTGGGTTCTAACTTACCTTGCTGCCGGTTCGCTTCCTCATGTGCCGCATGAGTGCGTGCGCCTTGCGCGCTGCGTGGGCGCATGCACACATGCGCAGTGCTAAAAACCAAGCTTCTGCGCATGCACAGAAACAAAAAACAGCTTCTGTGCGTGCGCAGAAGCAAAAAACAAGATGGGGCATGTCCAGCCGGCCATCGCTGCCGGTTCGACGAGCGGGGGGGAAATTCCCGCTACCAGTTCTATAGAGCCAGTCTGAACCGGCAGGAACCCACCTCTGATCAGTAGACCAACTTGCCTCCAGAAGTTGTGGCTGCTCCATCACTGGAGGGTTTTTAAGAAGAGATTGGATGGCCATTTGTCCACAATTGTAGAGGGTCTCCTGCTTGAGCAGGGGGTTGGACTAGAAGACCTCCAAGGTCCCTTCCAACTCTGTCATTCTTTTATTCAACGTGGTCCTTCAAGTCTTCCAATAATACACCATCACTATTGTAACTGAGTCCATCCACCTTGCTGCTGTTGTCCACTTTTTCAGTTCTCTTCCACCATTCCCAGGACAAGAGTCTTTTCCAAAAAGCTGGATCTTCCCATAATGTGTGTGAAGTAGGATAATTTGAGCCTGGCCACGTCTGCCTGAAGTGAGAACGCTGAGTCGATTTGTTTGATGACTCATTTCTTGGCTCTTCGGGATATTCTCAGGAGTCTTCTCCAACACCAAAGTTCAAAAGCATCGATTCTCTTTGAGTTCTGTTTCTTCAAGGTCTGAATTTTAAGATACTTTTAATTTAAAAAAAAAAAGGAGAAGAAAGGGAAACAAGTTTGCCGCATGACAAAAGGAACCCTTTTTAAAGGAAACCATTTTCTAAACATTGTAGTGTATTATTGCACTGTAAATCATCCAGAGTCTCTTCGGATAGGCAGCATATAAATTTATTGGTTGGTTTATATCCCACTTTTATTATTTTTATGAATAACTCAAGGTAGTGAACAACTCTGTCAGGTGGGTTGTGCTGAGAGTGATTGGCCCAAAGTCACCAAGCTGACTTTCATGCGTAAGGCAGGACTTGAATTCACCGTCTCCTGGTAATTGGCCCAAAGTCACCCAGCTGGCTTTCCTGGCTAAGGCGGCACTTGAACTTACAGTCTCCTGCTGCAACTAACAACCAGGGCAAAAAGATCATAAAATTGGGCGCAACTCACTTAACAACTACCTTGCTTAACAGCAGAAATTCTGGTCCCAACTGTGGTCGTAAGTCGAGGACTACCTACTGTTATGTATTGAATATATATAGTTGTGTTAAGCCCAGATAAAGTGAAACTAACCTTTAGATGACCCTGTTAACTTCAACTGTTTTGTGCTAAAGTGAAACTAACCTTTAGATGACCCTAACTGTTGACTCCAACTGTTTTGTGCTAAAGTGAAACTAACCTTTAGATGACCCTAACTGTTAACTCCAACTGTTTTGGAGGGAAACTTAGATCATTCATATTTGGACGGGCTTTTTCAAGTAATATGATTGGTTAAGGCCCTGTGGGCCCAGAGTATAAATTACAGGGATTTGCCTGTTGTTCCTCAGTTCAGTTCAGTTGAATCAATAAATGCTGTTGTATCTATGCTGGTCTGTTCTTGCCTATTGCAGCCCACTACTCAATGCCTACAATTAAGGATACAACTCTCAACATTCATACATTCAACCGCCACCCTCTGAACCCTGAAAAATGCTATACCAAGCCCTGACCCACCTTAGCTTTTCTGTGATCAAGCAAGATCAGCTGGCGCTACCACTTTGCTTGGTAGTCTTTCCCCTTCCAGAAACGTTACCTTTGAATATACAGTAACCACTTTTCCATGGCTGACTGTATTTTGGAGTTTGTCCATAGCAGATAGCTCTGTTCTTAGAATTTAAAGATGTCTATCCATTCCAGTTCAATGCCCCTTGGAATTTCAAGAACACTTCCTCAACAAAATTATTTAATAACCACACACTTATTTAGTTGGGTAAAAAGGAAAAAAAATGTGGTCAAAGTTTTAAGCAAGGTTTGGTAAATAAATAGTCCCAAAGGTGCTTTTTATATAAAAGATATGTATAAAACATATAAAGAACGGTTGCTGGAACTGGGTATGTCTAGTTTGATGAAAAGAAGGACTAGGAGTGACATGATAGCAGTGTTCCGATATCTCAGGGGCTGCCACAAAGAAGTGGGGGTCAAGCTATTCTCCAAAGCACCTGAAAATAGGACAAGAAGCAATGGATGGAAACTAATCAAGGAGAGAAGCAACTTAGAACTAAGGAGAAATTTCCTGACAATTAAAACAATTAATCAGTGGAACAACTTGCCTCCAGAAGTTGTGGATGCTCCAACACTGGAAGTTTTTAAGAAGAGATTGGATAACATTTGTCTGAAGTGGTATAAGGTTTCCTGCCTGAACAGGGGGTTGGAATAGAAGACCTCCAAGGTCCCTTCCAACTCTGTTATTCTATTCTATTCTATTTTTTAAGAGGCAACTGGACTGTCTGGGTTTTCTTTGAAGACGTTTCGCTTCTCATCCAAGAAGCTTCTTCAGCTCTGACCACCTTACCTATATTAAATACAATGAAGGCTTCTAGAGACAAAAACACGGCTGTGCCATGGGTTCACCTGTGTCTCCCATTGTGGCCAATCTCTACATGGAAGAGGTAGAAGCCAAAGCCCTAGACTCCTTCGCAGGAATTCCACCCACTCACTGGTATAGGCATGTGGAGTGGACGATACTTGGGTCAAGATGGTGGAGCTCTTGCCTCACAATCAGGAGGTTGTGAGTTCGATCCTAGGTCAAGGCAGATGTAAGAGTCTCCTGCTTGGGCAGGGGGTTGGACTAGATGACCTGCAAGGTCCCTTCGAACTCTGTTAATCTGTTCTCTGTTAAGATCAAACACAGGAACTGGAAGCATTCACCAAACATACAATATCAACAGAGCTGTAAAAGCCCGTGGAGAATTAAGCAGAATGATATTACTATGTTCCAAGCTTCATGCCTCTTTAAGATTTCAGGGTGCCGTCTCCAGCTATAGGATGCTAGCAAATTAAATGTTGATTGTGGGGTCCTTGGTGCTCTTTGAGCTTGGTTGTTTTCTTGCAGACATTTCATTACCCAACTAAGTAACATTATCTGTGTTGGCTGATTTGGACACTTTGGCCTGCCACTGATCAGTGCTAGCTACCTAGCACTGATGATGTTACCTAGCTGGGTAATGAAACGTCTGCAAGAAAACAATCAAGCTCAGAGAGCCCCAAGACCCCACAGTTCAACCCTGAGCTACAAATATTCTCTTCTAATGGTAAATGTTGATTCCTGAGGTTGCCAGAACAAAACTAACAGCACAGAAGGAACAAGTTTTCAACAGCTCTCACAGTACTGGATTTGTTCAAGTTGCCCAAACCAAGAAAGATACATTGAGATCCTCTGAGCAGTTTCCTTTACTGCTCTTCACTTCTGGACAGAAATCTTGCCAAATTAAAGCAGTCTACTTGCATCACAAAATATATACTCTAGGAACTATTGTGGAGGTGTTGTCTTCACCAGGGGTGAAATGCTACCGGTTCGGCCCGGTACGGGCGTACCGGTAGCGGCGCCCGACGGTGGTTCGGAGAACTGGTAGCGACAGCAGCGCGAGCTCCGCCCACCCACCCGGACGTCGCCATTTTCTTGTTTTTTACCCCCTGCACATGCGCAAAGCGTTCTGTGCATGCGCAGAGGGTGAAAAAGCCCTACGCGAGCGGAGCGCGGGTCAAAAAGCGAGCGCTTCCGAACCGGTAGGGAAGGTAAGTAGATTTCACTGCTGGTCTTCACCCTTTTTCTCCCACACAAACTGTCTAAACTATGATGTCCCTTACTCCCCTGGAATGCATTCCCTCCCTCCTGGGCATCCTGACAACATTCCATCACAGGATTGGACGAATGAAACTTGCAACATTTCCTCTCATGCAGGGGTCTCCAAACTTGGCAAGTTTAAGACTTGTGAACTTCAATTCCCAGAATTCCCTAGCCAGCATGGATGACCGGGGAATTCAGCCAACCAAAACCAACCAGAATAGAGCTGGAAGCAGGGATGAAATGCTCCTGGTTCGCTCTTACCTGTCGGTCGCCGTAGAGCCGGTTGCCAAGGTAGCGCGAGGCGCCGCCCACCCGCCCGGACGCCGCCATTTGGGTTCTTTTACCCTCTGCGCATGCGCAAAGCGTTCTGTGCATTCGCAGAGGGTAAAAGAACCCAAATGGCAGCGTCCGGGCGGGTGGGCGGCGCCTCGCGCTACCTTGGAGACCGGCTCTACGGCGACCGACAGGTAAGAGCAAACCGGGAGCATTTCACTCCTGGCTGGAAGGGATATTGGAGATCTTCTAGTCCAACCCCCTGCTCAAACAGGAGACCCTATACCAGCTGGGACTGAAGTCCACATGTCTTAAGGTGGCCAGGTTTGGAGACCCCTGCTCTAATGAGAATCCAAGTGGCCACATGCTTAACAGAATCAAGTCAAGACCTCATAGCTGATTTGCAAATCCCACTAACCTTGCTCAAGTTCCTAGTAGCTTTTGTGAACTTGTCCCGGGCAGTAAATGTAAAGGCTTAAGCGTGGTGCACAGACCCAGAAAATAGGTTAATTCCTGAAAGCTGGGTGAGGAAGTGTTGTCAGGGGAAATTAAAAACTCAGTAAAACATCAGCCATGGTTGACATGACATATTTAACTTGAATTAACTTAGTAACCGTTCTCCGATAAAGAGTAATGAACTATTCTGCATTCGCACAATACATTGTTGGCAAGGGAGAACTCACAGCTTGGAATCTTGGCCTTGTGGTCAGCTGAACGAAGGAAACAATCATGGGATTAGAATAGTGTTTCTCAAACTTGGCAACTTGAAGACACATGGACTTCAACTCCCAGAATCCCCCAGCCAGCTTGCCAGGGGATGACTGTCAGAACTTAGAAAACTGAGTCGTAAATACCTTTGGGGGGTGTCTGTTGGAACTTCAAACAGTCCCTAAATAATTGGTCGTAAGTCAAGGACTACCTGTACAAGGACACTTATCTAGGACGGGGGTCTCCAACCCCTGGTCCATGGACCAGCACCGGACTGCGGCATGCCAGCAACCGATCCATGCAAACAAGCAAAGCCCCATCTGTGGGATGCAGGCAGTGTCAATGCTCCAAGTAATGTACCCATTGAAAGCAGAACTCCGAGGCAGGTAGATTCCTCAAAGAACAATTTATTGGATACATCATATTGGCATAAATGATGAAAACAGACTCTGAAAGTTCCAGCGGTTTTTACCTGATTAAAAAATGAAAGTTTTCCCCTTCTCCCAGGTCATCACATTCCTCCCATCGACCAGTGAGGTCGCACAGGGTTGGCCTTCTTCAGGTCCCATCGGCCAGTGTCGGCTGGCGGGACCGCGGGGGAGGGCCTTCTCTGTAGCCGCTCCGACTCTGTGGAACCAACTTCCCCCCGAGATCCGTACTACCCCCACCTTACTGGCCTTCCATAAAGCCGTTAAGACCTGGCTTTTCCGGCAGGCCTGGGGCCAATAGTTGTTCTGATTGGCCCATGTATGGTTGTGTGAATGTTTTATTTTAAATATGGATGGTTTTTTAAATTGTTTTTATATGTTTTATTTTTATTGTTTTTACATGATGTAAGCCGCCCAGAGTCCTTCGGGAGTTGGGTGGCATATAAATTTTATAAATTAAATTAAATTAAATTAAATCAGCCACATTGTCCAATAGAGGTGCTGGCCAGTTGCTTGGTTACTTCACTCCTCCTCTCCCAGCCACTTGTTGGAATGACCTTGGTTCCCACAGGAAAAACTTTTTGTTTTGACTGCAAAACCCCAGCTAACTATTCCCCCTTCTCTGTCTCCTCTTCTGCCTTGTGGCAACCCTGAAGCCGCAAAGATGGCCCCAGCCAGGTCCACTTCAGGGTTGACAGGCAGCATGCAAAACCATGCCCCCTCTGGTCCACGGAAAAAACTTTCTCCATAGAACCGGTCCCTGGTGCCCAAAAGGTTGGGGGCCACTGATGTAGGATACTGCTGCCCCATGCTGCAACCAAGTAAGTATTCTGTATTTTCTGCCTCTTCCAAAATAACGCTATTTTCTTTTCAGTTGGTCCTGCTTTCCGTATGCTGGATGGCAGGTGCAGTTCAGCTAGCCACTTTTTCCAGGGGTGCCTTTAAGAGAAAGATGTATATGTAAGGAAATGAATGATTCAGAAGATGTATAAAAGATTTATGGGTATAAGCATGTTATATAATGAACTGTATTTATTATTGATGGAAGAGCATTGTAAGGCCATATAGATCAGGCAGCACTTTATTCTGTAAGCACGTTCCATCTGCACTCCACCTCCCATAAGGCTTCACATTCTATCCATCCATTCTTAGATCTCTGAAGAACAACACTTCAGTAATATTTGTAAGCATTTTGAGCTACCCATCCTTTATATTTGCGTGCAGGTAAAATAGGAATGGAGAACCTAAGAATGTGGCTGACTTACAATTGATGGAAACCTTATTTAGGAAGACCAACTGTGAGGAATCAAATAGAGATTGGTTGAGTTTGCATTTGAATGCAACCTTATATTATGCTATATGTAACTTGGAATGAATACATGTACCAAACTGTAGGAGTAATTTGAAATTCACAATATTCTTACTGTTTGCAATGCAGTTTCCCAACCTTTTGAAACGGAAAAGCCTAGAAAAATTCATATATTGAAATGTTCCCAAAACATTACTTGAAAATAAGCATTTTGCAAAAAAAATGTGCACGTTAGTCAAAATGACAAAGAAAACATTCTATTAGGCCAGAGGTATATCCAAATAATTGAGTGCAAAATATTTTTTTTAATAAAATGCTTAAATAAGTGAAACTGAGCTTGAGCTGTTCACAAAGCTGAGAAAACCCAGTGTGATTTTGTTGTTGTTGTTAGTTGCGAGGTCATGTCCGACCCATCACCACCCCATGGACTACATTCCTCCAGGCCTTCCTGTCCTCTACCATCCCCCGGAGTCCATTGAAGCTCACGCCAACTGCTTCAGTGACTCCATCCAGCCACCTCATTCCCTGTCGTCCCCTTCTTCTTTTGCCCTCAATCTTTCCCAGCGTTAGGCTCTTCTCCAGTGAGTCCTTCCTTCTCATTAGGTGGCCAAAGTATTTGAGTTTCATCTTCAGGATCTGGCCTTCTAAAGAGCAGTCAGGGTTGATCTCCACACAAAAATACGACACCGAAGTTGTCTAAATCATCCATCTCTGATGAAGGATGCTGGTAGTTCAGGGGTGGGTTCTACTTTACCTTGCTGCCGGTTCGCTCAGTTCGTGCCGCGTGGGTGTGAGCGCGCTTCACGCATGCGCAGTCCGCGCTTCTTCCTTTTCCCGTTCAGCTTTTAATTGGATTTGGATTTGAACCCAGAACCCTCCAGGGGTCCTAATCCAGTACCTAACTTAGCCTTTTTTCCAGACTGGGTGACCTCTACATGTAAGAGACTTGAACTCCCAGACTTCGCCAACCAACATGGTCAATGCTGAGAATTCTGGGAGTTGAAGAGCTTACCTCTGGAGGCACCAAACAGCAGACAGATCAAGATTTAATTAAGCACAAGAATGTTTATGATTGCTCAGACAGCTAGAGAAAAATGTTGTTATAGGAGTATAAAGTACTCCACAGTGGCGCAGTGGTTAGAGTGCAGTACTGCAGGCTACTTCTGCTGACTGCCAGCTGCCAGCAGTTTGGCAGATCGAATCTCACCAGGCTCAAGGTTGACTCAGCCTTCCCTCCTTCCGAGGTGGGTAAAATGAGGACCCAGATTGTTGAGGGCAATAGGCTGACTCTGTAAACTGCTTAGAGAGGGCTGTAAAGCACTGTAAAGCGGTATATAAGTCTAAGTGCTATTGCTATTGCTAAAGTAAGAATTAAGAAGCTTACCAAGAAATCACTGACGTTAACTGTACAAAGTCAACAGATGGAGACTTTTTAAAAACTATTCAGAAAATTTGATTCAAAAATCAGCTGCCCACTTTTTGAACCATAAAGGAGTCTGGACAAGGGGTGGGTTCTACTTACCTTCCCTACCGGTTTGCATCACGATGGAAGTGTGCGTTTTGCGCGTGCGCGCTCGCTTCACTCGCATCTACGTCACAACGCAGAAATAATCCTCTGCGCATGCGCAGAAGCCTCTGCGCATGCGCAGAGGGTTCTTTTCCAGCCATGGCGACCGGAGAACCGGTTCGGGGGCGTGGACAGCTGGCCATTGCTGCCGGTTCGGCGAGCGGATGCAAATTTCCGCTACCGGTACTGGAGAACTGGTCCGAACCGGCAGCAACCCACCACTGGTCTGGACCGATGTAATCAGGTGCACAGCAAATCAAAGGAAAATTGTTGCTTTAAAAGCAATTGCTTATTAACATCCAGATGGCAGATGTGACCTCACTCACAAATGTGTTTCAAATATTTATGGGGAAAAATATGGTAATTATTTTTTTCAGGATGTTTGACAGGAAAAAAAAAGCATAAGGTCAAAAGCAAAGAATGGTGGGCTTTGTTCAAACTTAATTAGCTGCCCAGTATTAACAAAAAAGAAAGTCTTACACAAAGCCATAGGTTTGGAAAAGTGTATAGATTGCAGGATGGAGATGGATTAAGAAATCGCAGCCAAAAGGATGTTCACAGTGCAGTTCGCCATTATTGTTTCGGTTGATTGCACCATCAGCCAGATATTTAGACTTGATTTGGCAAGAGCCACGGTGGCGCAGTGGTTAGAGTGCAGTACTGCAGGCTGACTGCTGGCTGCCTGCAATTTGGCAGTTCGAATTTCACAAGGCTCAAGGTTGACTCTGCCTTCCATCCTTCTGAAGTGGGTAAAATGAGGACCCAGATTGTTGGGGGCAATATGCTGACTCTGTAAACCGCTTAGAGAGGGCTGTAAAGCATTGTGAAGCGGTATATATTAGCTATTGCTAAGTGCTATTGCTATTTTTATCCATCTATTGAGTTCTTCCGAAAGTCCTGGGGTAGGCAGACGTTGTTGTTTGATGGAATTAAAGATATTGCAACAGGATGTAAGCTACAGATAGTCCTCGACCTACAACAGTTCATTTAGTGACCGTTCGAAATTACAATGGCACTGAAAAAAGTGACTTATGACCGCTTTTCACACTTACGACCAACTGCAGTGTCCCCATGGTTACGTGATCAAAATTCAGACGCTTGGCCACTGACTCGTATTTGTGACGGTTGCAGTATCCCGGGGTCACATGATCCCCTTCTGCGAACTCCTGACAAGGAAAGCCAATGGGGAAGCCAGATTCATTTAACAACCTTGTTACTAATTCAACAACTGCAGTGCTTCACTTGACAACTGTAGCAAGAAAGGTCATAAAATGGGGCAAAATTCATTTAACGACTGTCTCGCTTAGCCACAGACATTTTGGGCTCAATTGTGGTCGTAAGTCAAGGATCACCTGTATTCCAAGTAAAGCTGCTTTTTGGAATTGACTGATGGTGATTTTGTCAATGCCGAGGGTGTTCAGGTGGTGCTGTGGTTGCTTTGGGATTGCATCCAAGGTGCCTCTCATTACTGGCACCATCTTTGCTTTCAGTTGTTCTACTTTATTTGCAGGTCTTTGTATTTTGCGATTTTCTCCAGGTCCTGCCACGTGCACTATCCAGACTTTTTAAAAAAGCTTTCTTATCAACAGTTGTCTGGGGTGTCATGTGGCAGATGTTTGTCTGTTTGAATTATATATTATTAATTAAATGTATGTGTTGTCTGATTCCCAGGGCACTCACCGAGGCAACTGGAAGGTGACAGGGTAAAACAGGTCAAGATGGCAGACGGGATTATGCTGTGGTGACCATCCCAGTGGTGAAATCCAAATTTTTTTACTACCGGTTCTGTGGGCGTGGCTTGGTGGGTGTGGCATGGCTTGGTGGGCATGGCTTGGTAGGCGTGGCAGGGGAAGGATACTGCAAAATCTCCATTCCCTCCCCACTCCAGGGGAAGGATACTGCAAAATCCCCATTCCCTCCCCACTCCAGGGGAAGGATACTGCAAAATCCCCATTCCCTCCCCACTCCAGGGGAAGGATACTGCA
>QLTV01003107.1:1570181-1586885 GCA_003457575.1 Thermophis baileyi | reverse complement strand
GTCTGGACCAAATGAGCTGTAACTGGAGCGTGAGTGATGGATCTGGCCACCTGGTTCTGTTTGGCTCCTAGCAAAAGAAGCAGCTCGCTTGGCAAAGAAAATCAGGAATGGGCCACCTGGCTAGTAAAGGGCCAACGGAGCATCTGACTGGCTCTGTCAGCCATTTTTTTTTTCATTCCAGAAAAAATGAATTTTTGTTCTTGTTCAGCTGGCTCCCCCCTCCCATTAAGTAAGAAGAAACACCCCCCTTTTCCAGTCTGCCTGTAAGGATAAAAGAGTCTTTCGCAGTAGCTCAATGGACACCAGATTCTTTCTTGCTTCCTTTTCAATTTCCTTTGCTCCTAATGGGCACAGTGTGTCCCTTCTACAACATCTGCCTGCCCAAGTTCCTCATCTCTTATAATCAGCACCAAGTGGTGTGGTAGTAGGGTGGGGAATTAAAAAAACCCCGAGCTTCAGATCAGACAAGTGATGTTGTTCAGGGACTTGCTCAGTGCCTGGAGGTGCTGAGGATCTGGATGCCAGCTGCAACTTCGCCTTAGCAAGACAAGAATGGCTCTGGGTTTGGGGTCCCCTGAATCCTGAGAGCTGTCATCTTTATGAGGTAGCAATCGTCTAGAGAGAGTTGGTGCCCAATTTTGGAGTCCTGAGTACCTGGCTCCAACTTGAGGAGTAGGTAGCAGCCATGGCTGGGAGAGGGGGTGGATTTGTGTAATTGTGCAGCAGTTGCACCCATTCTTGGTCTGGGGGGCCCTGCTCAAGATTATTCCTGCCTTAGTCTTTTCCTAACTGGTCTACTGTGTTGCATTCTGTGTGGAAAGTTTCAACTGGCCAGAATGCAGTAAGATGCATTTTGGGGTTATATTCCAAGATTTTCTTGGGTTATGCCATTATTGCACAAGCTGTGCTGACTCCTAGTCTTCTAGGAGTCAATTCAGGTTTATCATCCTGAGGATACCTGCTTATCCCACCAAATCAGATAAGAGGACCATGCTCCCAGGGCCCTCTATTAAATGATGTCATCTGGTAGGACCTAGAGGCATGCCTTCTCTTTTGACTTGGCTGTGGATACTAAAAATGTTGGTTAATCTCCCTTGATCTATCTGGATGACACAATTGACCAAGATAAAAGGGTTAATTTAACCCCAAATTTCAATTCAAAGACTGTTTCCACTTAAACCTAAAGTTCTTAATTGGCTAAGTCAGTAGACTTAATTTTTCCCAGTTGTACAACAGGTTAGCTCCACCTCCACAAACTGTTTAATTGTGACCTGTCAATAGGGATAAAGAGCATAGGTATCTTTTCAGAGATCAGCCTAGCTTCCAGGGCTTCAAGGCTGTTCACATATTTATCAAATGAAAGAAAATGACTCAACTACCAGAAAGGCAGAAAGATAATATTTATCTGGGAAGAACAATATCCTGAAATTTGCATAAGACAAAGGCAGGTGAGGAGAAGAAGATCCATTTCCAATTTACTTTACTTTACTTTTTACTTCTATTTGCATTTCTATGCCGCCCAACTCCCAAGGGACTCTGGGCGGCTTACAGCAAATATAAAAAACTTATTAAAATATAAAAAGCTTGTTAAAAAGATACATAATAAAAAACATTTAAAAACAATTAAAAAAAAACCCCATACACACCTTTTCATGGCCGGATCTCGCCAAATTGCAGAAGCGAGATCAACGGCCCCAAGCCTGCCGGAACAGCCAGGTCTTCACCGCTTTCCGGAAGGCCAGCAGAGTGGGGGTGGTCCGGATCTCAGGAGGTAACTGGTTCCAGAGGGCTGGTGCAGCCACAGAGAAGGCCCTCCCCCGCGGGCCCGCCAGCCGGCACTGTTTAGCTGACGGGACCTGGAGGAGCCCAACCCTGTGGGATCTTACCGGTCGCTGGGAGCTATGTGGTAGCCTCTGCAAGTTTCTTTCAGGATACTTTTATGCAACACACTAAGCTCTAACCTAGATTAACCAACTACGATTGTGGGCTTCCCCTTCATTAATTATTATGGTTTTCTTTAGCAGAATAGAATTCTTTATTGGCCAAGTGTGATTGGACACACAAGGAATTTGTCTCCGATCAGGGGTGAAATCCACTTACCTTCCCTACCGGCTCGCAAATGTGCATGTGCAGAACGTGAAAACCGTCCCCAAAAAGAGACGTCATGACAGCGTGGGTGGGCGGGGCTTTGCGCAGTCAGCCCTACCTGCCCACACGAGCCGGTTAGAGCCGGCTGCATTTCACCCCTGTCTCCGATGCATAGTGTACATACGAACAACAAAGGGATAGGTCATAGATCATGAATCATAGTTACAATCATTAATCATAAGATACAAACATGATAAATCATAAGATACAGAAAGATGAGAAGATGAGAAATGAGAAAGATGAGAAGATGACAAGGATAATAGCAATACAGCCTACTACATGGGTAAATATCTTTCGGCCTAAAACAGTGCTGTGGGAATTAGGTGTTCAACAAAGTGATAGCACAGGGACGACTATCTTTGTGTCTGGTTGTTTTGGCATGCAATGCAGAGGTGGGTTCCTGCCGGTTTGGACCGGTTCTTTAGAACCGGTAGCGGGAATTTTCCCCTGCTCGCTGAACCGGCAGCGATGGCCGGCTGGACATGCCCCCGAACCGGCTCTCTCGGTGGTGCCATAGGCGGCGCCATCTTGTTTTTTGCTTCTGCGCACATGCAGAAGCTGTTTTTTGCTTCTGCGCATGCGTAGAAGCTGGATTTTCAGCACTGTGCCTGTGTGGTGCGGCAGCGTGGCGCGCAACACGTGCGCGCTTATGCAGCGCAGGAGGAAGCGAACCGGCAGCGAGGTAAGTCAGAACCCACCCCTGATGCAATGCCCTGTAGCGGCATCCTGAGGGGAGAATATATATATGCTATGATCATATAATATATGTTATGATCATATATAATAGGCTATGATCACAAATAAACCATATTGTGACTTAAGACTAGTTTCTTACACCATACAAGCTGGCATAATATTTTAATGTGAGATTTCCTGAGATTTGGGTCTCTTTCTGTATGGGCATGTATATACAGGTAGTCCTCGACTTACGCCCACAGCGGAGCCAAAATTTCTGTTCTTAAGTGAGACATTTGTTAAGTGAGTTTTGCCTCATTTTACGACCTTTCTTGCCACCGTTGCTAAGTGAATCACTGCAGTTGATAAGTTAGTTATCCGGTTGTTAAGTGAATCCGGCTTCCCCACTGACTTTGCTTGTTAGAAGGTCGCAAAAGGGGATCACACGACCCCGGGACTTTGCAACCGTCATAAATAGGAACTAGTTGCCAAGTGTCCGAATTTTGATCACGTGACCCTGGGGATGCTGCAATGGTCATAAGTGTTGAAAAACTGTCATAAGTCACTTTTTTCAGTGCCATTGTAACTTTGAACGGTCATGAAACAAACAGATGTAAGTTGAGGACTACCTGTATATGAATAAATTTGGGTGGTCAGTAAGTAATATTTCTGGATGGCAACTATAGACATTTATTGCTAATTTCTGATCTATATTGGGATATGCAAAATTGGGGAAGACCCAGGTTCAAATCCAACTAGATGAGCAGAAATTGGCAGGGTGATTTTGGGCTGGTCAGTTTCTCTCAGCCAAAGGTGCCTCCTAAGATTTATTATTTTTTTATTATTTATTAGATTTCCCCCCCCCATCTTTATTACTTTGTAGCAGAGGTGGGTTCCTCCCGGTTTGGACCGGTTCTATAGAACTGGTAGTAACTTGGCGGCCTGGGTCGCTAGAACTGGCAGCGACCCAGGCCTGCCACGCCCCCAAACCAGCTCTTTCGGCGGCGCCGTAGGTGCCGCCATTTTGTTTTTTGCGTCTGCGAAGTTTTTAAGCACTGCGCATGCGCAAAGCGCACGTAAAGTGCGCCAGCGCGGCACCCCACTGAGTGAACCGGCAGCAAAGAAAAGAAGAACCCACCCCTGCTTTGTAGGTAAGTCAAGGTTGCAAACCTACCTAATAGCAATAGCACTGAGACTTATATACCGCTTCACAGTGCTTTACAATCCTCTCTAAGCGGTTTACAGAGTCAGCCTATGGCCCCCAACAATTTTGGGTCCTCATTTTACCCACCTCGGAAGGATGGAAGGCTGCGTCAACCTTGAGCCTGGTGGGATTTGAACTGCCAAATTGCAGGCAGCTGGCAGTCAGCAGAAACAGCCTGCAGTACTGCACTCTAACCACTGTGCCACCTCGGCTAATGCTACTACTGTAGTACTCCCATTTCCCCCATAACAAAGTTGTGAAATGGGCCCGAAGTCACCCAGCCAGCTTTCATGCCTAAGGCTGAACTAGAACTCCCTGTCTAGTTGGATTCTAGGCCAGCAATTTAGTCACTACACCAAACTGAATGCTAAGCTGGGGTGGAGCAGGGTGTTGGAATAAGAAGAAGGCAGAATTTTATATTATCTCAAACCCTGGAGGAAAAGGTGAATACAATAGCAATAGCAATAGCACTTAGACTTATATACCGCTTTACAGTGCTTTACAGCACTCTCTAAGCGGTTCACAGAGTCAGCATATTGCCCCCAACAATCTGGGTCCTCATTTTACCCACCTCAGAAGGATGGAAGGCTGAGTCAACCTTGAGCCGGTGAGATTTGAACCGCTGAACTGCTGAACAGTCAGCTGAAGTAGCCTGCAGTACTGCACTCTAACCACTGCGCCACCTCGGCTCTTGTCTATGTTGATACAAGAACAATAAAATCTGGAAAAAGTTAAGCAAGGTCACAGCTGTGAAATATTGTGCTAGAGAAGTAAAAAAAAAAAAAATCCCGAAAGGTAGCTATGGCAAAATATATAAGTAGAACTAACAAATAAATAACTTCTCTGTCACTGGCAGGAAAATTGCACAGATGTGGCAATGTAATACTGTAAAAAGTTTTTGAATGCCATTTGAAGAAGACTTCACTTTTCAAGATGCTGCTACACTTTTGCTTGGTTCTGGCGCAGTCTGTGGACAAATGTTTTGGTCCACGGATGGATGGGGATTGAGGGCAAAATGGATCCCTTAAAATTTTGCTGAGACTTAAGGCATCCCTGTTACTTTTTATAGTACTTTACCCCACCTAGAAATAAGCCATATTGTGTGTGTGTTGGGCTTTGGGGAGAGGGCTAAACCCCAGTTCCTCAAGTCTTCTTCCAAATGGGGAAAATGGCCGCACTCAGAATGGTATCACTTGCTGGAACCCTTGGTATCTCTGTGAGGAGATTGCCTGCCCATCATTTATAGACTTCTATACTCAGGACAGAGAAAAACCTCCAACTAACCTAACCGTACAAGGACTCACTGATAGTCAGCCATGATATGAAGATGGATATTTCTTGTATAAAGTTCAATGATAGGAGCCCACTGATACCCCCCACAAAAGAAGTCTGTTAAATACATTTCAGAAGAGGACTCTGGCAAAGGGTCAACTTATCTGCAGCTTTATTATCAAATTCAGCCTTAGAATTAAAAAAAAAATCCATCTTGGTTCTTGAAGGCTATTTCCTCAAATCGGGCAATACCTCATTGTAATAAATTAAGTGAAATAGCAGCCACATTCTGTGCTTGAGGAAAAAAAATCACTGACTGTTTGCAATGCAAAGTAGAATATTATCCACAACAGCTTTTTCATCTCCTTTTCTGCAATCATTTATTGTAAAATCCTTCTCAAAACTTTGCAACTTCCACAAATCTTAAGGGCTGTGATTTGAGAGAGGTGAAATGTGGCTGTTATTTTGCCTTGTTTTCTTGTTTTGTTTGATCTTTGTTCTCTCTTCCTCAAATCTCATTCATGCATTTGAAATTTTATTTATTTATTTATTTATTTATTCATTCATTCATTCATTCATTCATTCATTCATTTATTTTATTTAGTTAATCTTGGGGATTTGGGGATGTAGCCACAGAGTCAGGTAGTGAGTTCCAGGCATTAACCACTCTGTTGCTGAAGTCGTATTTTCTCCAATTGAGTTTGAAGAGATTTACCTTGAGTTTGTATCGATTGTTTGCCTGTGTATTATTGTGGTTGAAGCTGAAGAAGTCATTGACAGGCAAGACGTTGTAGCAGACAATTTTGTGTACTATGCTTAGATTGGACCGCAGGCGGCACAGTTCCAGATTGTCCAAGCCCAAAATTTCAAGCCTGGTGGCATAGGGAATTCTATTGTGAGTAGAGGAGTGGAGTACTCTTCTCGTGAAATACCTCTGAACCCGCTCAGTCGTGTTAATGTTCGATATACAGTGTGGGTTCCAGGCGGACGAGCTGTATTCAAGAATTGGTCTGGCAAAGGTTTTGTATGTCTTAGTTAGCAATGCAATCATATTGTACTTGGGGTATGTATGTGGATGCCCAGGTAAATAAAACCATTGGTTTTCTTTTTCTTTTTCTTTTCTTTTCTTTTCTTTTCTTTTCTCCTTTCCGGGTGTCAAAACAACTCTACCTGTTGTTGTCCTCTGTCTTCCAGAGACTAAGCTGGCAAATTATTCTAGAACACAGATCATTGGCAGGGTTAGTCTTCCATTCTTCTCCCAAGCCATTTTGCTAGCTCAGCTCTTTTGCTCTCAGGAGAATACTTTCCATTTTTCCTTGCTGTCCTTTTGGCAATGTCAACATTGTTATTATGGGTTGTCACACTGTCAGTGAGATGTTCAGACTGGATTTGGCATTTTCTTCTGCCTATCAAGTGTTTCCCAAGGACCTGGGGTAGACATGTGGATGTTTGATGGTAGAGGTATCATCAACATCACATATTGTCACAGAATGTAAGATTATTATTATTATTATTATTATTATTATTATTAATGTAGTTTGTGATATGTGAATCATCATCATCATCATCATCATCATCATCATCATCATCATCATCATCATAATCTCTGGTGGAAAAGAGCTGCAGAAGAAGCAAGTACAATTTACAAATATTTGTTGTTTGCAACAGAGGTGGGTTCCTACCGGTTCTAACCGGTTCTTTAGAACCGTTAGTAACTCGGCGATGACGTCACGGAGCCGGTTCCATCGGTGTCTCTGTGGGCGCTGCCATCTTGGATTTTGCTTCTGAGCATGCGCAGAAGCTATTTTTTGATTGCTGCACGCGCGCGTGTGGGGCGCAACCCTGAGCAAACCGGCTGCAAAAGGATCCAGAACCCACCCCTGGTTTGCAAGTGTGTGCATTAACATCCTTTGTAATGGAAAGTCAGGAACTGGTTTTCTACAGATGAAGCAGAGACTATCTAGAGATCCTAATGGAATCTGCATACTTTTCTGTGCCACTTATCACAAGTCATCTGGTATAATAGCATAAGGATTGTGAGCTGCTCATTATAGCGAGATCCTGGCTTGAATAAGTAACAAATGCCCATTATTTTTCCATTTGGGGACAGGGGAGTCAATTGACGTTTTTCTAATAGTCCAGATGAGATTCATTCTCTGTGGTGTTCTGGATGGTGTATCACATTTCTCTCCTTCTTTCCATTGGTAGGTTTATCAACTAATCAGCAGCTACTTCCTGGCCTTCCACAGTGGCTCCCTTAACATCTGTGGTTCAGTGGAAGCTACATAATGATTTTTTTTTTTTGGCATTTGATAAGAGGAAGATGATAGTTCCTTCCTTATAGCTTTCTGACATAAGGGATATGCTGTTGTAGAAAAGACATTGACCTCAGGTGTGCAATCAACAGCATCTTTCCATAATGTTGTCTTTACCGAGGTAACTCTCTTCTTTGTCTAAGGAAAACAACTCACTCATTTGAGGTGTTTGGGAACATGATGAGAAAATCCAATTAAGAAAAGTGTGCCAAGTCAGCAGAACTGAAATTATATACATTCAAAGAGTTTCCCCCCCCTCTTCTTTGCTGCAGGCAAAGTTTCTCCCTTTTATTGGTGAGAAGAATAGCAGAGCATAGCATAGCATAGCATAGCATAGCATAGCATAGCATAGCATAGCATAGCATAGCATAGCATAGCATAGCATAGCATAGCATAGCATAGCATAGCATAGCATAAAACAGAACAGGTTTATTTGGCCAAGTGTGATCAGACACACAAGGAATTTCGTTTCTGGTGCAGAAGCTCTCAGTGTACATGCAAAACAACAGAGTAATAATAATCATAATAATGATACCAAATAAGAGAAGGTAGTAGAAAAGATGAGAAGGATAATAGTAATACAGCCATCCTTCATGGGTAAATATCCTTAGACATAAGACAGTACTGTGGGAATTAGGTGTTCAGCAGAGTGATGGCATGAGGGGAAAAACTGTCTTTGTGTCTAGTTATTTTGGCATGCAATGCCCTATAGCGGCATCCCGAGGGGAGGTGTTGAAACAGTTTATATCCAGTTTATGTGAGGGGTCTGCAGATATTTTCTCAGCCCTCTTTCTGGCTCCTGTAGTATACAGATCCTCAGTGGAAGGCAGGCTGGTTGCAATTGTTCTTTCTGCAGTCTTAACTATCTGTTGGAGTCTGTACCTGTCCTGCTTGGTTGCTGTTCCAAACCAGACAGTTATAGAAATACAAATGACAGACTCAATCATTCCTCTGTAGCACTGTATCAACAGCTCCTGGGGCAGTCTGAACTTTAAAATGTTTTTATAATAATTGATGATAAAAATATTTTTTAAAAAAATAAGATTATTTTGTCATAGTCCATATGGGGCAGGATGAAGAAAAAACATAGAGATGAAAACTGAACAAAACATTGTTACATTATATTATATGGGCACTTAAGAGCAATGCTAATTATAAAAATGTTTGGGAAAACCAACATGTGGACAGCAAAGAGCACTCCCTAAGGCCCTACAATTGTTAAAATGTGTTCCTTTTTGTAATTGTAAATGGTAACAGCCACCAATACAGTTGATTGTAAAAGGGGACTGGGTAAATTAATTTTGGTTTTGGTTTATCAGTGTGTACCGGTTCAGATGGCCTCATCTAGCACTTGCTGGTTTGTTTGTTCCCTGGAAAGCTGTCATTTTTATTTTCTAAAAAAGCTTACAGGCTCCATTGGGGATCCAGATGAATTCTAAGAAATGAACCCTTTACTGGCAACTTGCTTTGTAACGTAGTAGAAATCCTTTCCTTGTTCTGTTCACAATCCCACCACCTTTGTTTTTTTCATTGGGTGAATTTGGGTTCTGGTATCCCAACAATTGCCCTGAAGATTGTGGAAGATGGGCGCGGTAGTCCAATAGCATCAAAGACAGCAAGGGAAGCGTTAATCCTTCCTGGACACTTTGCATTTCAGAGGTACGCAGAGACCCCCGATGAAGTAAATGTGCTGAAGAGCAGCAATTCCTTCTGCCAAGAAAAGCATCTGGGGAAACTGTCTCGGCTCTCTTTCCATGCGCTGGAGTGATAGATGGGGAGCGACAGAGAACGAAAGGAGTAAAAAGATTGCTTGCTGCAATTATCTAAATGGCTTAGGTGAGCAGAACATGGAATGGAAACGGGAAGGAATTTCTCATTTAAAATTGTCCCAAACCCAAATGCTGCCAGGCATATACAAATCTGATGCTATCTAAAAAGGGTGGGTTTTTCTGGTGGGGAAAATAGGAAGCAGGAATTGAATAGACACGCATACACACATTCTCTCTCTTTTACACACATGGTAGTTACAAACGGTTGCATAGCCACATCTATTTAGGACCCAGTTTTGAAGTTCCAACAGCATTCCCCCACCACCACCACAATCACATGATTGCATTGTGGGCACTTGACAATTGCCCTGCATTTATGGCCGTTTGCAGTGTCCTGCAGTCAGCGGATTGCAATTTATGATGGGCTTTTTTGGGGGGCCAAAAATTGGCATTTACTTCCCGTTTCCGGCAAAAAACAACAACAAAAACCTTTGGCTAAAACGGGCTTGCTTAACAGCTGCAGTGTTTGCTTAGTGACAGTGACATTTGCTTAATGACTGCTGCAAAAAGGTTTGTAAATCGGGCACAGTCATGTGCTGACCTGTTTTAACAACCAGCATGACTTTGGACCATAATTCCAGGCTCAATTACTATCGTAAGTCAAGGACTATCCATCTATTGAGCTATCTGTCTTGTCTGTGTACCTATGGGATAAAATATCACCACGATGATGATTTTTTTATATATTGCTGTCCTTTCAATGAAAATGGGATATCGGAAATCTTTTCAGATTTCCCTCTGAGATTGGGGCTAATGCCTACCTTTTTAGCCTTAGGAAACAGGTAAAAACCTTCCCCCTTTTGCAGAGCTTTTGGGATTTACTGGAAATTTATTGGAAGACAGATTTTAAAATATTTTAAATGATTTTAATATTTATGGGTATTTTAATGAATTGTTGTAAGCCCCCTAGATTAATTTAAGTGGATACTGGATGAATAATTATAATAGGTATCTAAATAAATACTTTCCCTGGACCTATGCTTAGCCTAAGCATTAACTTTTCTTGCCAAATCCATCAGAGTGATTGTGTAGGTTATTTAATTATAACCAGTTGTTGCCTCCTAAAGAAAGAAATTGCCAACCCCATTAACAGAATAACAGAGATGGAAGAGACCTTGGAGGTCTTCTAATCCAAACCTCTGCTCAGGCAGGAAACCCTACACCATTTCAGACAAAAGGTTATCATCTCTTCTTAAAAACTTCCAGTGTTGGAGCACCCATAACTTCTGGAGGCAAGTCATTCCACTGATTAATTGTTCTGTCAGGAAATTTCTCCTTAGTTCTAGGTTGGTTCTCTACTTGATTAGTTTCCATCCATTGCTTCTTGTCCTGCCTTCGGGGTGCTTTGGAGAATAGGCTGACCCCCTCTTCTTTGTGGCAGCCCCTTAGATATTGGAATACTGTTATCAGGTCACCCCCAGTCCTCTTTTCATTAAACTGGGCATATCCAATATACTGAACGGCTCTAGTTATTTGGGAGTACTTGCTATAAGGGGCGTTAGAAGATCAGGGACTGAAATCTTACAAGGAAAAATGTGTGAACCGATGTATTTAACACTTGCCGTGGCACACAGAATACTCCCTCCTCTCTTGCTTCCACTCAGCAACAAACTTTTGCACTACACAAAAATATAAATCACTGCACTGGTTCACACTTATTGGCTAAAGGCAACTGTAGGAGCAGATACAGGCCTGTTCTCCACAAAAGGAAATCGGGAAGAATGGCCAAGAAGGTGTGGTGCTGCTACTGGTTGCTAATATTTGCTTTCTGAGATACAGGCCTCTCTGTCTAAAAGGGTAGGCCTGGCCCTTTTTAAATGGTCAGGGTGATGGTGGAGGACAACATTTTGGGGCCAAAAGGAGTGCTGGGAGAGACGGGCTTTCAAGAGCTCAATAAGTGTGGTTAGCCCATTTCCAAAGTGGATGGGGAAGGTGAATGCACCTGTTAAAGTCTGTTTCATAACAAAACAGCAATAGCTATGCTTTGTTTCTTAAGTTAAAGGAGGGCAATTTGAAGACGTGTAGACTTCAACTCCCAGAATTCCCCAGCCAGCCATTCTGGGAGTTGAATTCCACAGATGTTAAAGTGGCCAAGATTGAGAAATGCTGGTCTATCCTATCCCATGGTAACTTTTGCTAGTGCAGACAGGACAATTGCAGTGTTAGTTTCCATACTTAATTTCATTTTGTAACTGTGTTGAGCAACCTTCATGTTCTTTCATTGGCAGGGACATTTCCTTTGCATTTTCAGGTCTATCGGGCGAAAAGAGTGCTTCCAAGTCCCAAGAATTGTCTGGCACTGATCATAATGATTTATTGGACGGAGGCTGAAGGTGTGCTGCGTCCAAGTTGTACTCCAAGACGGCTGGCCTAGGTCCATCTACTATGAACTTGCTACTTCGGACCAACATTTGCATTGTAGCCAACTAAGTCAAGGATGGAACGTAACTGTATCTTAACATGGTATTATGAAAAACCACACCTTCTTCAGAGTTTTAGACCAGCAGCTAATCCTCATTCTTACTATGGGAAAAGTGAAACCTTGTAAAACACATGGGGAAAATCGTATTAATTGCATTTGATTATTTTAATTAGGCTGAAGTTTAAATTACGGTACATTTAAATATTGTCCTATCCCTGGAATGCTGATCCAAAGCTGAAAATGGCCCTCAGCATGAAATCCCTCCACACCTGTGACTTGAGGATATTTGTGTAATGTTGCATTGTTGCTTTCCTCAAAGTTTAGGCCCAGCCTGCAATTAATATAATGAGCAGCTTTGATTCAACAGTGCAAAATCAAGTAATAATCATGGCAAATTGTATATTGCCAATGGGAGAAATAATTGCTTTGTGGGTAAGTAAACTACTAGCCCTAATGTGGGGGATAAACCCCAGGAAAGCAGAAGTTTATATTGTGAATGTCTTTCGAAGAATAGTAGTCTGTTGAGAGCTGTTTCGTCCTAGCATAAAATTCGGTACTAATTGTTTCCTCTAGAATTATGTCCTTGCAGCTAAAAGATCACGAAGAAATTTCCTAAGTATTAAATGCCTGTCACGTTTCTGGAGTCTGGCTTCTGTTATACAGGCATGGTTTAAATTCTTTTTAGTCGTTTTTGTTAATATTATTCATATATTTTATTTTTCTTTAAATAGTGCCAGGTGAGCTTTAAAAGAGTAGACGATCATGCATTTCTTTAGTTGATTTTTCCTCTGACAAATAGCTCTTAAAGCAAAAGAGAAACTTGTGGGTTTTTTTATTATACACAGGATACTGACGGCTTCAAAACATAAGGGAGATTATCTGATTTGTTACTTAAGAGTCATTACTATATTACTATAGCTTATAATTGTTTATCAGGAGAAGCTAGGTCCTATTGGAAGAAATATCCATCTGGTTCAGTTCCAAGCCGGGAGAAAGGCACTGGAGACAAAATGGAGGCTGGAGGCTGATTGGAAAGAGGTTCCATTTATTGATGAAGCAGAACCACCAAGCATGTGTGATTCTGGATAGCTCACCACATGGAGTTGAGATGGGGGTGGGGTTATACCTTCTCTGAGCTTTGCACTTGAACTTCCTGTTCTATTGTTGTGCTGTTGTTAGACTCCCATTATGCCATGTAGGGGTTATGTAGGGGTCATAGCTGGCTCTGTAGGTTGTCTGAGCTCCCAGGTTTGGTTGAAGTTTGGACTGATGATGCAATGAAGGGGCGTTGGGCAATTCCTATTGTGGCTGAGGGCTAATCCTACTTTTGTTCAGACCTTGCTGCAGGGAATTTTTACCTATGAATAGAGCTACCTAGATACTTGGCTTCTTTCAATAAGCTCTTTATCTCTTAAGTGCTGACATCTGCTGAGAGCTATTAAGAAAGGCGGGGGCTGCTTTAAAAAAACATGTTTCTCCATGTCATCCAGGGAAATATAATATTCTGCCTTTTTTAATATTTTTCAAAATATTTCATTCTTCTAGGAGAGGGGTAGGTGCTAACTTTCTACAGTCCTTAACTGCAAGCACGCAAATCAGACTTAGGTATCCATTTTATGTTAACGTTTGTCTTGTTTCTGTTTCAAGGAAACATAGAAAGATACTTAAAATGGTGAATTTGTCCTGTTACCACAGCTTGCAGGTTCTGGCTAAGTGATGTATTTTTACAGGGATGTCTGCAGCACTGGAAGAGGGAGAAAGAGGCAGGAGAAAGGGAAAAAACAGGAAAGGCTACTATTTATAGTATCTTTATCTATTTATTTCTTAAATTTATTTGCCAGCTACCTCTCTGTGGGACTACTCTAGGCGGCATACATTAAAAAGGAAGAAAAGGAAAGGAGTGCAAACAGAAGTAAAATAATAGAATAAATTCAACAATGACAAAGGAACACAATGGGAATAATACATCAAAAATGAATAACCGAAAAGATTGATGGGTTTTGCTCCTGAAGGGAAGAAGACGTGGTATAAATGTAGCTAGCTAAATAAATATGAAAGCCAGATTAGTGTAGTGGTTAAGGCAGCAGACTAGAAACTGGGAGACTGTGAGTTCTAGTTCCACTTTGTGCACAAAGCCAACTGGGTGACCTTGGGCCAGTCAATCACTCTTCGCACCTACACTAGAATAAAATGTGGTTGACTTCTTTGTTGTTCACTATAAATCCAAACAGTATGTTCAGTTGGATCAATTTCTATTTAAATATGTTTACAGTTGAGAGCCAGATTGATGTAGGAGTTAAGGCGTCAGGCTAGAAACTGGGAAATTGTGAGTTCTTTGTGTCCACCTTAGACACAAAGCCAACTGGATGATGAGCCAGTCACTCTCTCCTAGCCCTAGGAAGCAGGCAATGGCAAACCATTTCTGAAATCTTGCCAAGAAAACTGCAGGGACTTCCCCCCAAATATTTATAAGTAAGCAAATAAAGAGAGGGAGGGAGGGCGGGCATGGAAAAAGCAAGATATGAAAGAAAAAGAGAAACTGATTTGATTCCCTTCCACTTTGGCTCTGCCCTTGTTAAAAATAAGATCCCCCTTTCCCCTTTTCCTTCTTCCATATTGCAGTGGTGGAATTTTTTCCATAGTAATATAAACTAACAGTTTCTTATTGTATATTTTGACACAATCACAAAACTATAAATACTGGGGTCATTTGATGAGTTTATTTATGTAGTAAATTTATGAGGCAGCCAATCTCATATATATTTATTTATTAGATTTTTCTATCCCACTTTTATTTTTATAAGTAACTCAAAGCAACAAACAAACATACACTATACTCATTCCTTCTCCTATTTTCCCCACAACAAAACAATGCCAGACCAATTCTCGAATACAGCTCATCTGCCTGGAATCCACACTGTATAACGGACATTAATACAATTGAGCAAGTCCAGAGGTATTTCACGAGAAGAGTACTCCACTCCTCTGCTTGCAATAGAATACCTTATGCCACCAGGCTTGAAATTTTGGACCTGGACAATCTAGAACTACGCCGCCTACGGTCTGACCTAAGCTTAGTACACAAAATTGTCTGCTACAACGTCCTACAAACTACTAAGAAAGCGTATTAGTAGTCTTTATTTAGCAAAATAAGGTTTGCATGGACTTTGTGTGTGCTGCATTCTTCATTTTTCAGAGCTGGTGCAGAACAAAACTGCTCCAAACTTGATTGCAGAAAATATGATTTCAGCAACAGAGTGGTCAATGCCTGGAATGCACTACCTGACTCTGTTGTTACATCCTCAAACCCCCAAAACTTAAACCTAAAACTGTCTACCGTGGACCTCACCCCATTTCTAAGAGGTCTGTAAGGGGGCGTGCTTAAGCGCACCAGCGTGCCTACCGTCTATGTCCTACTGTTCCCATTATTTGTACTCATTTCTTATGCATATATTTTACCTGTTTATACTTATATGTTTATATGTTATGTTCATATTTATAATTGTTTTCTCATACATGCTTGACTAAATAAATAAATAAATAAATAAATAAATAAATAAATAAATAAATAAATAAATAAATAAATAAATAAATAAATAAATAAATAAATAATAAAACAATCCTGTGTGGTGGGTTGGGCTGAGAGAGAGTGACTGGCCCAAAGTCACTGAGCCAGCTTTCATGCCTAAGGTAGAACTCAAATTTCCTGTTTCTTGGCCAGACTAACAATTAAAACAAAATAAGAATGAAAACACAACTAGTGATTAAAAACAAAAACGAGACAGCATAAAATAGCAGCCATGAATAATCAAACATTACACGATCAATATAACCAGACAATGATTTCACCCACACTTTCAAGCCCTAGACTTGATGACAAAAATCTAGTTTTAATGCCTTGCCAAAGGCCAACATATTGTTATATGTATAACAAGTTTCAAAATTTTTACAGTGGCTTTGAAAATGTGTGAGTGGAGAAGTATAATAGCGAATAGCAATAGTGATAGCACTTAAGACTTACATACCGCTTTACAGTGCTTTACAGCCCTTCTCTAAGCAGTTTACAAAGTCAACAGAGTAAAATATAATTATGTTTTGTTGTAAGCTTAAAAGTTGAGTGAAGCTTTGTTACTAATCACCTGTTGCTGTATAGATAGAAGAAAATTAAGTAATAGTGGAAAAACAATTGTCACTGCTTCTATTTTGATTCATAATTAACTTTTATTCTTTTTTTCTACCTTCCCTATCCAATTTTCTTTTAGTGTGTTCTCTGTTAAGACTGAAATAATCTGGCAGAGCTTGCCTTGTTTTTGTAATTTTAAAAATAGTCTACAAAAATATTACACTGTAAAAGTTTTATCTCAATCTTGCCTTCTACTTTCCTGTGTTATCTTTGTGTCACATGCCAGATTTTAAGCTCACTAGGGTCATATTCTATATTTTGGCAAGCTTCTTTAATGATTTCAAGAGATTATTTTGCTAAGCTAAACTTGTGATCAATTTTAACATTTTGCATCAATGTGTATTTTATTTTGGTATGCAAGCTTCCTGAGAACTGTTATGTTCTAACTGTTTCAACTGTGTTGCATGGTTCCAACCAGGTCCAGCGTTTGAGCGGGAAAAAGCTCAAACGCTATTGGCTGGTCTGTCTGACAGCTCCCTATAAAAGGGCAAGCTGTCAGACTGCTCTTTGCTGGTTGCTTACACAAGAGCTGAAATAAAGAGCTGCTTTGGAAGTCTGTCTCCTGTCATCTCTACCCACTATCTAACAGTGGCGACGAGGGCTTGGGCCAGGAGAACTGTGACTAGCTTCTTCAGCACTTTCAACCAGCCAGGCAG
>QLTV01003107.1:1554018-1566656 GCA_003457575.1 Thermophis baileyi | reverse complement strand
CCTGGCCGCACAGTCCGCTGCCTCACCGCCATCTGAATTGCGCAGGTCTAGTAGGGCTCCAAAACGCCCCGCCTACCTGCGTGATTACGTATGCTGGACAGCTCCATCCAGGAGGGGAGGGGTGTTATGTTCTAACTGTTTCAACTGTGTTGCATGGTTCCAACCAGGTCCAGCGTTTGAGCGGGAAAAAGCTCAAACGCTATTGGCTGGTCTGTCTGACAGCTCCCTATAAAAGGGCAAGCTGTCAGACTGCTCTTTGCTGGTTGCTTACACAAGAGCTGAAATAAAGAGCTGCTTTGGAAGTCTGTCTCCTGTCATCTCTACCCACTATCTAACAAGAACCCCTTTGAATAATTTATATATATATGCTTTAATTAATGCATTTATTTCTGATTGTTAAATTATGTCTGTTTACACATATGCGCGTGCACACACACATAAAAACACAAAATAGTAGATGGCACAATTTCACTATCAGTGAAATTAATTATGAATAATTAAGATGGCTGACATAATCCTGATTTTGGGATTTTGGAGTATAAAAGGCAGCGGCCTGCATGGTTTTCTTCAGGCCTAGGTGTGCAAATGAGTCATCTCTCCTGCAGGAGCTGCATTGGCTGCGGATTTGCTTCCGAGTCCAGTTTAAGGTGCTGGTTGTCACCTTTAAAGCTGTACATGGCTTGGGACCAGGTTATTTGAAAGGCTATCTTCTCCAAGTTACATTTACCTATCAGAGCAGGGAGGCAAGGAATGCTACAGGTCTCTTCTCCTAAGGAGGTGCATCTAGTGGGACCGAGGAGGATCTTCTTTTGATGGTTTCTTCCTTGTAGAACATCAGCCCTGCAGAAATAAGATTGACCCCCCCCCTTGACACTCTTTTGCAAAAACCTGAAGACCTTGTTTTGCCAACAGACCTGGGGAAGCCAGAGTGGGATGGAGCTCATTAAGTCACTTATTTGATTAACTGTTGTGGAGGGAAGAGTATTGCTGTTTATTGTTTTATATTAAGGTTTTTATCTTTGCAAGCTGCCCAGAGTCACAGAGAGCAAGTTGGACAGCCATATAATTTTTCATAAATAAATACTAAATATAGTACTATTGCTCATAAGCAAATGTCCATATGGGAGATGGAAATATAATGGCAGGTTAATAGTAGTACCGATACCAACGCTTTCAAATGACCCCCTTCGAATGGGGAATTCTAGTTTACAGTATCTAGTTTTACCGCAAAACCCAACAACTGTAGTTTGCAAAGTGTATTAATGTAGTGATTTTCAACCTTAGCAACTTCAAGATCTGTGGGCTTCAACTTCCAGAATTCATGCCTTGCTTTAAGCCAAGATTTAAAACCAGAGTTTAAACAAATCTTGGTTTAAAGCGATGCACAAACCGTATCGTCTCAAAGGTGCTTTTTTCAAAAGGCAACTGGACTTTGTCTTTATGATGCAACCTTTCAGGGCTGGCTGGGGAATTTAACCCAGGCTTCTCTGGTCCTCTTCCAATACCTGTACCTATTTTCTTTCCAGATTGTTTCAATAGATTGCCACTGTGCACTTTTAATTCAGGACTGGCTATTTCCGTGTTTCTGTAAATCGAACAGACTGAAGGAAATATGAGGATGAACATGCCCGCGGGCTGCCCATCTTCCACCAGTCTGCTGCCTTCCACATTGTACCAGACTCGACCTCCTGTAACTCTTCTCTGCAAAGCCGTATTAGCTAGGAATTCTGGGATTTGAAGTCCCGACGTATCTCGAGGATACAAAACAAGGAAAAAGGCTATGCTTTTCAAAAGAAAGGGTAATGAATGGCGCTGAGTTACAAAGCTGGGTTAAATACGTATTTATTTATTTGTAGACGGTTGAACAGAAGGGGCAACCGAGACGCAGCAGCGGGAGCGACCGCCTGAGAGAAACAGGCCGCGCGGGCTGCCGGGAGTGGAGCCCGGCAAGCCGCCGGCTCCTTCCCCGTCGCAGGGCATGCCGGGAGGCGGGGCGCTTTAGCTTCCCCAAGATGGTGTCCTGCCTGCCGTCCCCTCCCCTCCCCGCACATGCGCAGTGCTTGAAGCGGGCCGAGCCTGCTCCCTCCTTCGCCTTTCTCGCTCCGGCTCCCTCTCTCCTTCCTTCCTGGCGGCCGGGGCGCCACTGACACGGCCGGGGCGGAAAAACCAGTCGTTGTCGCCGCCGCGAGGAGGAGAAAGACGAAGAAGGCCAGCAGCACCACCACCACCACCACACCAACACCACCATCATCATCACCGCCACCACCACCTTCGACGAAGCCGCCGCTTGCCGCCTTTGCTCCACCCCTCCTCCTCCTCCTCCATCTTCTTTCTCCACACAAGCCGGTAAAAGAGAGCGAGGAGGGGGCCCGAGACCCCTCCTCTGCCGGGGCGAAGCCGCCGCTGCTCCTCACCTCGCGGGAGGGGCCGAAACCGCCAGTTCGCCACACACGCAGCAAGCCCGAGCCGGTGGATGGGAGCGGCCTCGCAGGCGGCGGCAACAGCAGCACCACCACCACCACCACCACCACCAGCGGCTCCTCGGGTAAGGCCGTCCTCAGTCCCGAGGGAGGGGCGGCGGGTTGGGTATGGGGGTGGTGGTGGAAAGGAAGCTGGCGGGACGGCGTGCTCCGCTTCTCCCCGGGCTTTGAGGCGGTAGGCCCCGGCGGCCGCTCCTCCCTCGCCCGCTGCTTTCCAGCTCGCTCTCAAAATGGCCGCCGCGCCCGTTGGGGTGGGGGGAAGGAAGGGGCGGGAGGAGGAGGAGGGGGGGCTCCGCTCGGCACCCCCCTTTTTGCCCCTCACCGCCATGCGTGGGGAGGGGGGGAGCGGAGGGTTCAGACGCCCCCTCCGACCCGGCGGCTCCACGCCTGCGCTCCATCCTCCCCGGATCGCAGCGACCTGGAGGTACCGTCATTGACTCGGTCGCGGCGGCGGCGGGTGTCGGGATTGGGGGGGGGGCCGCGGGGGGCGACTGGAGGTCGCGCGCACTCGGTGTGGGGGGGCTTCTCCCCCCCCCTTCCTCTTTCGCCGGCCTCGCCTTTCTCTCCCTTGCTGTCATTTGCCGACGGGCGTCCTTTTTTGCACGCCGCCTCCCCTCGGCCCGCATTCCCGCTGGCTGGGCGAGGAGGGATGCTTTGGACTACAACTCCTATCAGCCTGGCCGAGCGATCGAGGGAGCCTCCTTGTCTCGGTCTTCAAAACCAAAACCAAACCAAACCCGGCTTATCTTTCCTGTCTTTCAGAGCTCTACAATGGATGGGCTCTACAATTCTTCTTGCTTCTGATCCCCCCCCCCACACCCTTCCCGGCTTCTCCTGTTTGTTCTGGCCTTATTGGCCCACTTCCCAGCCTCCCTCTTTTTCTCTGGGTGACTGTGCAAGTCAGGAAAGCGTGGCTGGGTGTGAGGGAAGCTGGAAAAGGGGTTAAGGTTTTGTGTGGAGATGGTGTCTCCCCCCCCCCCTTTTTTGCTGCCCCCAGATGGTGTCTCCCCCCCCCCCTTCTTGTGCTGCCCGCACATCTTTTTGTCTTCACCAGACTTCTTGTTTTTTTCCTGCATTTTCCCTTTTTCCCAGCCTCTCTTTCTTACCCAGATACCTTTCTCTCTTCATTCATCCTCCATGCACCATTCCTTCATCCTCCAGCCTCCTCTTCCCTATTTGTCTTACCCTGCATATGTTTCCTTCTTCCTTCAGTCCTTTTTCACACATCTTTTTTTTTTGCTTTCTCTACTCTTTATTGACCAGACCTTTTATTTTCCCTCATTCCTTCATACCATAGACAGCAGCTTTTTTTTTTTTTAGCTTTCTGTGCATCTCTCTTACTCTACACAAAGCAGCTTCCACATTTTTTTATTCCATCTGGCTCTCCTCCACCACTGACCCCATCTCTACGGGATGAGTTATATCTTGCTTCCATCTATCAGCCTTTCAATAAGGTGTAGATGAGTGTCACGACCCATATGCATAGGTGTCTAGTAGAGCACCTTTTTTCAGTCTGTAATGGGATAAAGGTTATTTTCTCTTTCATTTTCTCTGTCTTTTTTTTAAAAAGAGAGGTAGACAAGTGACTTTTTGAATAGGATTGTAGATGTTCCTTGTCCCTCCTGGGGGCTTAAATATCCCTTATCACTCTCCTATATACCTTTTTGACAAGGAATATTTCCTCACTTTCTAATAGTATGTCTATTAGAAAGACAGGGGTCTCTCAATTTCTGCCTTTCTTTAGACAGTACAATACTCTATGTGTATGTGAGGATACATCTTATCCTTTGTAACAGAACAAAACAGCCCCTTTCTCCTTGCTTCCTATTATAGGTAACAGGTAACCTATAACTTTAGAAGTCCTTTATCAGTATACAACCCTTTTAACAGATAGCTATTATCTTTTAAAAGGTTTCCAAGGTTTGAGAGAGAGACTTATATTTTATGTCATATGTTCTGATGTAACTTGGAACATGTTTTGCATTCACTCAGAATTCCACTTCAACCTAAATATACTGTATGTGATTTGTTTCCTTTTCCATTCCTCAAGCCCCTCAATTGTACCACATACAATCCTATTTCACTGCATTTCTCCTCCCCTTCTGTACACACCTCTTCTTTCTTTACCTAATTAAGTAGTAAGAGATGGCCATCTTCCACTATTTACTCTCAGAATCCCCTTACTTGCTTACCTTTGGGGACTTAATTTGCCAGTATCCTCTATCCCTACAGCCTTTCTGCTTCATCTGTTCCCAGTGCTTTTTATTTATTTATTTTTCATCTTGCAACTGCTTTGTCACTCTGAAATCATATTTTACTGCCCTGCTTCTAGGCCTTTTGCTTCCCGGCATTGGCGTTTTTAACTCCTAGCACAGTAAGCGCACCTTAGTGCATCAGCGGAGACAGCTATTATAGTCAGCTATTCCCAGCTTCCTTAAACTAGTATTCAACCTTTCCCAAGTAGCCCCTTATTTTTATTTTTTTTGACATATCTGTATTATGTGTTGCTCCAGCTTTCTGTAAACTCCACATAATCAGACCTACACCTACCACGGCTGTATCTGTTGTCACTCAGCCCGTTTTTCCTGCATCTTCCACTCCCAATGCTCCAGTTCCATACTTTGCCAGCCTGTAATTTAGTCTCGCCTTCCTATTTTCCTCCTCCACATAGTCTGTTAATTTTTTTTTTCAGCCCAGTGTTTCCATTAGCTTTGTTTCCCAGCCCATAGACCCAGCATGCTGCAGTACTGTACCTAGCTCCATATTTTTAGAGGGTCTTCTCTGTGTTTACCATCACCTCGCTTACTTGGCTATATGGGTTTCCTAGTAGGGTTTTTCTCACGGTGACTTAGCAATAAACGAGCGTTGAGTTTAAACTAAGGTGACTGTTACAAGCCAAATAAAGAAAGGTGGTCTGGTTAAGAAAGGATGTACCCCGTGTTCCTTTTTCACCCATCCTCTTGTTTTTGTTTATTAACTTCTTCCTTTCTTAAAAATGGGAGGAGATTGATTGTTTGCAAGGTGGCATAACTGTTTAAGCAAATAAACAGAAGAGCTAAAGGTTAATGTGTTGGTGTGCTGTAATAAAGGGCCTGAGGATTTCAAAATACAGAGCAGTCTGACAGCTCTAATCTGGTCTTCCAACAAGAGGCCCTTTTTCCCACCCGTCTCCCTGCAGTGACTGAGCAAGAGAAAAATCATTGATAGGAGGTGGCTCAAAGCTTCAGATTGAACCGCAGCAAAAATGGGAGGAGGATGTGGTGGAAGATAAAGAATAGGGAGATGAGATTCCACATGTTTGGGGCTAGCATTTTATTGCTACTATTTTAAAGATTCAGTGGTCCTTTAAAAAAAAAAAACACCAACCCCTGCTTTGATTGTATAAGGGAAAGGAGAGGTAATAATATTGGTAAAGGGTCTTTTTCTTTGGAACTTGTTCAAAAAGGAGCTTTTTAAATATTACGTTCTGTGGTGTCTTTCATTCCTGACCTCTGGGGAAGAACTGGTGTGGCCTGTAGCTTTTATAAAATATGTATATATTAATACTATTGCACTTGGTTTGCCTTGCCTTGCCTTGCCTTGCCTTGCCTTGATAGCAAAAATCTGTCTTGCTAATGCTGCAGTAGGATTTGATTGTTGCAGTTTAACTTATTTGGCAATTAATTTTCTAGTTGGTCACTAAAATCTATCAGTATAATTTTAAGATTCCCCTTCTTCCCTCTCCTAACTGCTCAAGCAGCAATTTTCTTGGTACACTAACCTGTTTGCGTATACATCTTTCTGAAATTCTTTTAACATGTGGCGTGGCATCCCCTTGTAGAGAGATATTTTTAGGTTGTACCGGTCAGTGCATATGCACACACAGTAATGTGTGTGAAAAGTGGGATTGATCTCCATTTTCAGATTTATTACTAAATGTACATACCGTAATTAAATTGTCAAAGATACCCAGTTATATTCAAAGTGGCTCAGAATATTCTTGCAATAACTGAGATGCTGAACAAAGGAAACATTTTTAACTGTGGCTTTTTCATCAGAAAGCTAGTTCGTCAGGAATGTTTTTGTTGCTCTTGTTAGGTTGGATTGTGTTTGTGGAGGGGTGAGTACAGCCTTTGAGCAAAGGAGAAACTGGGTGGAGTAAGGCAGAAGCTGTGAAACACAGCTAGATACCCTTTCATAGCGTTCCCCCTTCTGCTTGTGTTTTTGCCCGGTGGAGGGAATAGTAATTGCAGTAACAATGAAGTCTGTTCTTTAGGGAGGAGTCTAGTGATGCAGAAATCAGATGAATGTAGGATTCTGTATTTATTTTTTTCCTCCTTTAGGGTGGATCTTGATTTGTCTGGCATTAAAGTGACCGGCCACTGTTAGAAAGCAGGGATATCGTCTGGGCATCCTTCTCAAAATTGGCCTGGATTTCCCCCCCCCCCCCCCTGTTCACCTGATGTTAACTAATTCAGTATGAAATTAAAGATCAAAATGTTATTTACATAAAGAATATGTCATATTTCCATATTGTCAGTTTGTACTTTCATTGATGCACACATGCTAGTAGGTAGGTTTCAGAACTGCAGCTATACCTCCTCGTCCGTCGTGACTGAATTGAGTGTAGTCATGAGATAGTAATTTTAGGTGCTGGTTGCTAATGCTTCACACAATTTAAAAGAGCATGGCCAAATGCAGGATAAAGGGTGTGGGCAATGGAATGGTAAACATATTTCTTTTTTCCTTATACTTGCCTAATGAAGGAAGGATGGTGTATTTTCATTGAAATTCAATCTTTGTCATGGAAAATTCAGTTCTTAAAGGTGAAAATGCATAGATTATATTAGACCAAGCCCAATAATTTGATTCTTATCAATATAGAGTATCATTGATCAGTAAGTAAGTTGTAAAATCTGTTGTGGAATACTTGCTAATCAATGGTTTGTGGGGTGGGGGAGTTGTTTGCTAGGATGCTCCACACCACAGGATAACACTAAGATAACAAAGCACATTGACCTTGAGATTTGTATTCTCCCTTATTGAGCTTGACAAGAAAAAATTGTATGGGTGGGCAAAAAAAGGAATTTGAGATTTATTAAATACTATGGAAAATCATTTTTTAAAGTATTACAATTTCAAACATTCCATTCTTGATCACGTAGATTATTTCCTTTGGTCCACCCAACACACTTTCTTTAGATGCAATATTTAGATTGTACTTTTTATTTTCTGTCTTATGTAGTAGACAACCTCAGGCTGCCAAGCAGCCATGTGGCCTTTAAAAGCTTTGGATGCAGCCCCCAGAGATCTTCAAAAGTTGTTACCAATTTGTAATCTTAATGTGGCAGAAGGGGAAAAAAACTATTAAATATATGCTAAAGAGTAATTGAATTAACTATTTAAATTAAATTGGAAAAGACAGCTGTTAAAGAAGTGGGTGCCTTTTAAATTTTCTAAATAAATAATTAAGTTACGTAAATAAAAAACTCAGTTTCTGTCAAGAGTAGATTTGATTTAAATCTCCAAACACAATTTATTCATTAGTCGGAGATTCTGTAATGATTTATAGTAAGAGTTTATTTTTGTTTGATGTAACATGAATACTGTATATCTTTCTCTTATCTGAAGTTATTTGTAGGTTTTGTTTTCAGAAGGTATGCACCATATTGCAGTAATTCGTTATCTACATATTTGTGGCATCATTAAGGCCTGAATCAGCTTATTTATTTATTGTAGGTATTTGATGATGCTTTTGCAATATTGTGTATTGTTACACAATAACAACCATCAGCAGATATTAAATTGTATTAATTGTACTGCATTTTGCATAGGTTTTGTATAATTTTGTCTTTTTAATAAGCTGCCCAAAGTTAACCTGTGGTAAGATGGACACCCAAATATTTTAAAAAATAAATAAACAAATGTTATTTCACTGTTCCTTTCTTTTGCATTTTTAGAGAGTGTTTAGTTACTACCATGGTAGCAAGTGTTTAGTCTCCATGGTAGCAAATAAGAGATTATATTTAGAACTTATGAACATAATTTTACATTTGAACTTAATATTTTAGATAAGGTTTTAAGAAAAGTTAGAAGTTCAATTTAGATTTTTGAAAAATCCATAAAAATTTTATTAAATTGGTTTTTGTCCTGGGTGCAAACATTGCTTTGAAGTGCAGCCTCTCATATAGCACTTAAAGGCCAAAGATTTTAATGTGGATGACAGTATGTATCCCTGTGATGTCTCCATAATGTGCCTTAATTATGCCTCCCTCTGCTCAGGTATTGTTTTTTCCTTGTGTTTACTATATACGTGGATGGTTTTACAATTGATTATTCTGTCTTTTCTCTGGTTTTGTTTTAGGACATTTTTAACTGATACATATTTTAAATGTTTTGGTCTGATTAGATGTTTAAAATATACTCTTATGTTACACAGGTTACTGTTTTTTACAATTCATTAATAAATTTCATCTGAATACTTTTTCATGGATGCCAATTCATGCAGACTAATTGCATGGATTCTCTTTTAACTGGCCTAAGGCACTCGCACTCAGAGAAACACAAAGTTGAACTCTTCCCCCCCCCATCCCTACTGATAGGTAGATTATTTGTGATGTGACACATGGCAAATAAGGAACAAAGGTTGTAGATGTCCTGATTAACTAGCTTTACTATAATAACCTTATCTTGGATATTAGGTGGAAATGATAACCACATGACTTAATTATATGCTGATATTCAAGTATGGAGCACTGCCCCTAATGAAAGAATGGATCCTAATTATTATCAAAATATTTATGGTGTGTGTAATGCTATATTCTTAGGTAATTTTAATTCAGTTTCTTGGGAACACTTCTAAATCTGTATGATTCATCTTTTCCTTTGAAGCAGCTCCATAAGATAGGTCATAGGTACAGCTAGTAGTGCTTTCTAAATTATTTTATATGGAGCTTTCTCACTAGAAGGTCAAATTGTACTATTGTAATCTGGGGATTGAGAGATGATGCAAGACTTTGTAGAGAATAAAACAAAAAACCAAATTTTGTATGAAGTACACCATTTCTTAATTTTACAGTTTATCTTTGCATACCATTTTTAAGGCAATCCTTTATTTACTGTCCAAGTCTGCACATATAAATTAGTGTGATATGACAAACATACTCTGTATGAATAGTCCTAATCCTTTATGAAAGTGTATTTCAGAGAATGATTATGGAATATAATACATAAATGTCATGTACGTCAGTGTTAGGTAGGCATGGGGGTGTGTGGTGTGGGAGGATAAGGCCATCCTGTAAAAAACCCATTGGTTGTCTTGAGCCAATAATTCATTCTTAAGACAACAGTACTGCTGTTAATGAGAAAAATTGAGAAGAGTACTGTTCAGGCTTCCTTGAGTTCCTGAATGAAAGGCAGGATAAAAAAATAATGACTTTTTTGTTAAGCAATTAATTATTATTTTTTATTTGCGGTTTAGTCCCCTTATCATGTTTTCAGTACATATCCTTCCAAGACACACAACTCAATATTTATTGGTTAAAAATTGTCTACTGAACCCTAAAAGAAGAATAACATGTAAGAGGTTGTGATTAAAAATGCTTGCCTTCTGGAAAGATCTGAAAACTATTTGATCTTCAATATTATTAAATGCTTCTCTTTTTAAAAGTATCTTAGTCTAACACTGTTTACAGATTAGCCACTTAAAATTTTACAGTGGGGATGGTAGATTCAAACCTAGAATGATTAATGAGAAATTAAAAATGATAATATATCAGAATAGAATACCGTAGTCAGGTTGCGTCCTTTTATCTTGTATGTTACCAGACTGGAACTCTACTTAAGTTCTTATGAAATAAGTAAAAAAAAAAATGCATATCACAGATGTTCTAATAGGTTCAAGGTTATTATGTCCTTTAATCAGATGGACATTGGTAAAGGCTGTGGACTTGAGTTTCTATTTTGGAAGTTGTTTATAAACAAATTATCCTAAAATTATACTGTCTAGTGATGTACTTGTAGCATATGCATAGTTATGAGGTGAGGTTCCAGATTAGCTCATGTTGGCCTAACCTAGGCAGTCATTATGTTATACAAGAGGAAAAATAAACACTCACTAGGAGTCTCTGAGACTTGATTAATAAAAATGAAGCTTCACTTAATGGGAACAAAAGCAGAACTGAGAATGTTTTCATCCAAGATTCGTCATGTAATAACAGCATGGTAATGAAATTTATGTTGTATTGTCTATTAAAAGAACAGGATAGGCATAATTGTTCAAATTATATTAACTACTAAATTGAAAGATAAGGGATTGGTCATTCTCTACCTGTACTGTATTCAGGGTGGATAAAAATCGACGATTTTTTAAAAAAATAAAAATAAAAAAATGGATTTTTTTCATTTAAATTGGATTTTTTTTGATTTTTATCAAATTTATTTTAATAAAATGCTTTTCGATTAAAAATCTATCTAAAGATAGTTTTCTATTTAAGATACATTAATAATTTATTCATTTAGCATGAAATGGAGCTTAGTTATCTAGCATAAGGCTGTATATTCTGCAATATTTACATTTTTTTGTAAACTCATTCAATGAATTCAAGCTCTGCAAGCTAAATAGGAAACCTTCATTTTGTTTGCAAATAATAATAATATAGATTCTTAACTACCAGCAAGAATGAGTCCTTGCATTTAAAGAGCATCTGTCATTTCAGATCCATCATGATTTAAATCAAGCCTTTTTAGTACCGTGTTTTTCCAAAAAGAAGGCCGGGTCTTATTTTCTTTTGACCCCCGAAAAAATGGCTAGGCCTTCTTTTTGGAGGGTTCTAATTATTGACTCAACTCGCGGCGGTGGCACCAACAGCCCCGCCCAGCAGGAGCCCACTGCTGACCCACTTCTTCTGCGGCCGCTTGCCGCCACTCACGTATCGCCCCGGCCTCCGTTTCGCCTTCAGATGCCTGCCGGAAGGCATCTGCAGCCGATAACAGAGCTCCCGAGCTCCTGGTAAGTAGGGCAGCTCCACCTCCCCATCCCCACCCTAGCTTATTTTTTACCTGTGTGCTGCGCCCCACCCCCTGCACCCTGGGGTGGGCGGGATCTTAATTAGGGCTAATTTTGTGCGTGGGGCTTAATTTGATGGTATGCGCTCAAAAACATGATAGGGCTTCTTTTCAAGGTGGGGGGTCTTTTTGGAGAAACACGGTAGTGATTTAAATCAAATCCACCCTGACTGTATTGCATATTTCTATGCACATACAAAAATGCCAACCAATATCAATTACTTGAAGGTGGAAGATGCAGATCCATATATTTTTATTGCATAAAATAGGGGATAGAATTGCATCACAAAATTACCTTTTCACAACTTTTCTGGATACAAATATTTCTCCACAAGAAGAGGTATCTGTGTTTCTTGATAGTCATGCTTATTTCTAATTTGAGAAATGAATTTCTGTCTCTGTAGTTAATATAAACTAAATTTAATCTGATGTTTTCATTAAACCACAGTATATCAGCCTTACCACATAGAGCTGCCAAAAGATTAAAAGCAATACCGAGTTCCTTGTGGGAAAAACAGTATAGAGATGTATTAAATGCATTTATAATGAAAAAAGTTCCTTTTGACAAACATGAATAGAAATACTTTATTAATATTTGAAAAACTGCAATGCCTGAAGAGAGAGATCGTGATTATTAAACATGTCCATCTTCACAACTGAACATCCTGTGTGAGGAGTGATTAAAATATTCTACTTGGTGATCAGTGATTAATGCAATCAAATTTTCTTTCCTGGGTTTGTTTATATATTTATTAAACAAATGTATACAGCCACCCAACTCACACTGATTCTGAATGGCTTAGAACAGTGATGGCGAACCTATGGCACGCGTGCCACAGGTGGCACGCGGAGCCATATCAGAGGGCACGCGAGGCGTTGCCCTATGTCAGCATGTGCGCTGGCCAGCTGATTTTTGGCCTTGGGGAAGGCCGTTTTGCACTCCAGAGGCTTCAGGGAAGCTTCCTGAAGCCCCGGAGTGCGAAAAATAGCCCAACGGGCAAACCGGAAGTGCATTTTTCCGAACTTCCGGTTTGCCCGTTGGGCCGTTTTTCACCGGCCCAGGCTTCAGTGAGGCCTTTGCGCATTCGCCGGGGGGGGGGCGGGGGGTGCGCA
>QLTV01003107.1:1529485-1543735 GCA_003457575.1 Thermophis baileyi | reverse complement strand
TATCTCATCACTGATTTTAATACCTTAAATACCAGTTTAAAGCCCTATATGGCTCAGGGCCAGGTTATCTTCGAGACCGCCTTCTACCTCATAGTTCCCAGCGACCGGTAAGATCCCACAGGGTTGGGCTCCTCCACGTCCCGTCAGCTAAACAGTGCCAGCTGGCGGGCCCGCGGGGGAGGGCCTTCTCTGTGGCTGCCCCGGCCCTCTGGAACCAGTTACCTCCTGAGATCGGGATCACCCCCACCCTGCTGGCCTTCCGGAAAGCCATGAAGACCTGGCTCTTCCGGCAGGCTTGGGGCCGTTGATCTCGCCTCTGTAATTTGGCGAGGTCCGGCCATGAAACGGTGTGTATGAGTTTTTAGTTGTTTTTTAAATGTTTTTAATATGTTTCTTTTTAATAGTTTTTTTATATTTTAATAATGTTTTTTTTATTGTTGTAAGCCGCCCAGAGTCCCCCGGGAGTTGGGCGGCATAGAAATATAATTAAACTTTAAACTTTAAGCCCTTGGCCCTATTGCCATGCACTCAAAAGCCCAATTGGGCTTATTATCAGGGGATGTCTTATTTTGGGGGAAACAGGGTAGTAAAATTAAAAAGAGCTTTGAAGTCCATACAATGTTAAGACTTATTGCACCGGTTCCTTTCTTGCCTGCTAATAAAAAATTAGAAGAGGAAAATGAAGTATAAAATAACTTTTAAATCATTTAAGAGTTAATATGTATGTATTTATCAAATAGCTTGCCCATCTCACAAGTGACTCACCACTACTAAAACTAGTAATTGCCTAGCTTTAAAGCAAATGAGGCATGGTTTATCAGAGCAAGGTTGTTATTAACATTACATGCTTAGATATGTCAAATTTAATTTGCTGTTTTTTGATAAAATAGTTGTAGGATGCTTTTGAACTTTTTTTTTTACTATTCACAAAATAGCATGTTAATGGAATTACAATGAGTGGCATTTAAACATATTTTTAAAAATAAATAAATTTGTACAACCTTTTTGTAGTAAAGAGGGATATGTTTAGATTTTTAAAAGCCGTTCCTTTGTTGATCAAATGCTACAGGTGATTGGCAGAAAATGCACACCCAATCTGAAATTGGGCTTTTACCAATTAACGTTGATCAAATGCGCTATAATTCCTCTAGGACTTTAGGGTGGGATAGAAACTTAACATGCATTCACAATCATGAATAGAGTGAATAGATGTATACTATACAAAAAAGACATTGAAAAGGAGGGAAAACCAGTATAATGAGGAACTGAAATAAGCATACCAACCAGATCCATCCGCTTTGTAAAATATGATGTTTACCAGGATCATGGATCAGGGGTGTAACAGATTACTTTCTGAGATATAGTAAGTGCCCTGACAGCCAATTTGGTTGGCCTACGTGAAATTGTTGCAAAGACCAGCTATCCTTTTATCCAAACATAAAAAGTTGGAGCTGGGGCCTTTGTGGGATGTTTAATCTGTCCTTCCACTCCATAATAGGACTGGAAATGGGAAGAAAAAAGAAAATAAAGGTAGTCCTCGACTTACGACTGCAATTGAGCCCAGAATTTCTGTTGTTAAGTGAGAAACTTGATAAGTGCGTTTTGCCCCCATTTTACGACTTTTCTTCCCACATTTGTTAAGTGAATCACTGCAGTTGTTAAATTAGTAACATGGTTATTAAGTGAATCTGGCTTCCTCATTAACTTTGCTTGTCAGAAGGTCGCAAAAGGGGATCACATGAACCCGGGACACTGCAACTGTCATAAATAGGAGTCAGTTGTCAAGGGTCTGAATGTAAATCACATGACCATGGGAATGCTGCAGGGGTCATAAGTGTGAAAAATGGTCATAAGTCACTTTTTCCAGTGCCTTTGTAACTTTGAATGGTCACTAAATGAACTGCTGTAAATCGTGGACTGCCTGTAAATCATTTTTTTTAAAAAATCTTTGGAAGAATTGGTTTCTAGGGTCCTTTTACCAGGAAGGTGGGCTCTTGGCATAGGGTAAAATACTAATAAAAATGTATTTTGACTGAAGTAGCTTGAGGCTGAATCCTGCTGAGATTGTAGATGAAAACCGTAAAGGGAAGATATCAGAGACTTGCATACTATTGAAACAAGTAGAAATGTTGCTGAAATGGAGCCTATTAAACTACTCACTGAAAAATCCAAAAGAACATAGGCTCATAAAGTTCATGGCCTTTGCTGCCGACATGTGAGAAATCAGGTGAGCTGAACTCTTAGTGCAAGAAGGCAAATACAATGCAGTCGATATACTTGAGGTCTGATTGGATGACTCTTATTATTGCAATGCAGCAGTTGTAAAGAGCAGGATGAAACGGCAGAATTAAATATTATCAGTAGAAACACAGAATATCCATTTATTTTGAATGAGTTTAAATGTTCAGAGACAGATGAATTGCATCCTGGGCATTGAAGGAATGTGTGCATTGAGAATTCTAGAGATAACAGGAAGAAGACGATATCTTTAAAGAGCAGAAAGAAGGATATGGGGATTAGGACTGATGTTGTTTGGTAATGAAATGTCTGCAAAACAACACCACCACCCAGCTCACAGAGCACCACAGAACCCACAGCGCCTCCTCTCTTCTTCTCCCGAGTGGCAGTGGTGTGTCCAGCTCCCCGAATCTGGCCTGCTGATCTCGGCCGGCGAGGGGGAGTGGCAGGTGGGGAGAGGGGGCAGCGAAGCGAGACACATGGAGCGAGACAGCTCCTGCCATGCCCAGCGAGGGGGGAGAAGAGATGGCAAAGGGAGCCCTGTCTCGCTCCATGCGGTGGGGCGTTGGATGGGGCGGGCCGGGCCGGGCCACAAGACGTAAACACCGGCTGGAAGCCGCTGGAAGCGGAGAAGAGGCCGGTTGGGCCAGCCACCTGCTGCCGTGTCTTCTGGCAGCCGGGGCAGAGAGGCAGCAAAGGGAGAAGGGAGCCGTAGCCCCGCATGGAGCTGGAACCATAGAGCAGGAAGTGCACTCCCAGAGCGGCCGCTCCCGGAAGACTTGGCAGCAGGCGGCTGGCCCAATCGGCCTCTTACCGCTCGGTCGGTGAGTGGCACTCTGGCCGGCCAGAGGTGGGGTTGTCCGCTGGGTGGGCACTACGTGGTAAGAGGTGCCGAGTGGCTGCTCTCTTGCGAGTGGGGTGGGGGTTTGCAGGCAAGGGGGATGGATGGCTGGCTGGGAGGCGGGTGAGCGCCAAGAACACTGGGGAGAGAGAACGGAGAGGCAACTCAGCTGATCCGCGGGTCCTGATTAAGGGGCCCAGCTGCCATTAGCTGACCGGGGAAGGGAAGGGCTGCCTCCTGTGCTGGCCACGGCCACCCCTTCACTAGGGCTTATTTTCGGGGGAGGGCGTATATTTATGCCCACCCCAAAAATCAGGCTTGGCCTTATTTTCAGGACATGTCGTATTTTCGGGGAAACACGGTAGTTCATTAGAACATTCAGTGTAATGCTGTAAGCGTGACTGATACGTAAAATTCCATTATGGTTTCAAAATTAATGTCAGGTGTATGTGTTTAGAAATTTGGGAGGGAAGTAAATGTTGATTAAATCTAATCTCTGCAAATCCCCTGTATGTTGATGAACAGCTCACAGAAAATTCTGGTTATTCAACGGTAACATATAGATGTGAGGAACCTCTGGTCCTCCAGATATAATTGAATGGCAGTTTTCAGCAATCCCAAATACTGCAAACATTGCTGAATATATTGACAATTTGAAGTTCAACAATATTGGGAGGGCCATGTCATAATTTGTGGTAGAGCAGCATAGAGGCCTTTGAACCTTGGACTGCAAGGTAAACAAAAAGTCAGTCCTAGAGGAGATCAACCGTGACTGCTCTTTAGAAGGCCAGATCCTGAAGGTGAAACTCAAATACTTTGGCCACCAAATGAGAAGGAAGGACTCACTGGAGAAGCGCTAATGCTGGGAAAGATTGAGGGCAAAAGAAGAAGGAGATGACAGAGAATGAGGGGGCTGGATGGAGTCACTGAAGCAGTCGGCGTGAGATTAAATGGACTCCGGGGGATGGTAGAGGACAGGAAGGCCTGGAGGAACATTGTCCATGGGGTCGCGATGGGTCGGACACGACTTCGCAACCAACAACAACAGCAGCACCATAGAGGCAATTGGATTAAGTTAAACCTCTGAAATTTCTCAGAATTAGTTTGTGTTTACAGTCATCTGAAATATGACAGGATTATTCTATGAAGCACTCAAGAAAGCATTGTTTAAACTTTTATTAATTGACATTATGCATTTATTCTTAGGCACAGATTTTGAAAAAACTATTAATAAATTCTTAAGATTGTAGCAATAACAATATAGCTCCTAGTTGCCCTGGCTAAAATAATGCCTCTGTAATGAAGAAAGCTTGGAATAACCATGACTATTTTCTTTAGATTAAGGTACAGGTAGTCCTCGACTTACAACAATTCATTTAGTGACTGTTTACAACGGCACTGAAAAAAGAGACTTATGATCAGTTTTCACACTTACGACCGTTGCAGCATCCCTATGGTCACGTGATCAAAATTCAGATTCTTGGCAACTGATTCATATTTATGACAGTTGCAGTATCCCGGGATCATGTGATCACCTTTTGTGACCTTCTGACAAGCAAAGTCAATGGGGAAGCCAAATTTACTGAAGAACAGTGTCACTAAATTAACAACTGCAGTGATTCACTTAATAACTGTGGCAAGAAAGGTCAAAAAGTGGGGCTAAATTCACTTAATAAATGTCTCAACAACAGAAATTTTGGTCTCAATAAGTCAAAGACCACTTGTACTTTTAGATTTTTTTTACTTTATTTTTTACTTTTGTTATTTACATTAAAATGTTTAGAGGTGATGCTTATGTAACTCCAAGAATTCATTATCACAGAGGAAAAATTGTCCACTAAGAAATTAGAGAGGAATTTTAGAAGTCATGAGTGAGTTTACTTCTCCAAATACTACTCCCCACCTCCTGGAGGGTTCAAATTATTGCCAAGTGCCTAAGCAAGAAACAACTAATGTGATTTAGTATAAAGCACAATATTTATTCTAGGCAGGTGCTTCGTTTTGTCTTCAGATTTGGTGTGGAATCCTATACTGTGTATTATATCTTCAAATAGGCATCATTCTTTTCCTCTCCCCATCTTTGAATTATAAATTTGAGGGACCCCTCCTCTTCCCAGTGGCATCTACCATCCCAATGGGTCTGGCAGAAGAGACTTGTTGCAGGTCCATTAGAGAGTTTCGTCTGGTGGACCCCAGCTGCATCCACCATATGGAACATCATTGCCCCCAAGGTTTGTCTGACCCCGACCTTGATGGCCTTCTGTAAGGACCTGAAGACTTGGCTTTGCCACCTGAGGATCCGAGAGTGCTGTAGAGCAGAGGTCTCCAATCTTGGCAACTTTAAGACTTGTGGACTTCAACTCCCAGAATTCCTCAGCCAGCAAAGCTGGCTGAGGAACTCTGGGAGTTGAAGTCCACAAGTCTTAAAGTTGCCAAGGTTGGAGACCCCTGCTGTAGAGCCCATACAACGGTTGCGGTCAAATAATGCATAGTAATGACATAGTTGTTTACATATTAGCCGTACTTGATTTTCTTCACTGTAGCTGCAATTCATTGTTGAAAAGCAATTTATCTGCTCTCTAAGAACTATAGCTGCAGAATAGTGCTAGTTGAGAAATGTCAAATGTAAATTGGAATGGCTAATTGCCATGCCTCTAACTTTCTCAATGTATCTATCCGTTTGGGGTGGGTCAGTCTGAAAATGTATATTTTCTCATATATGAGGAATAAATTTTTTTTGGAAAAAAGGATTTTAGAATTCTCAAAACTGGAAGACTTTGTCAGAACATGATAAAATTGTTAAGCGGTTGAATGAGCAATATCTCATGAACAGTATAGTAGCCCAAGGTCTATCTGTCCTACTTCAATGAGCAGGTATATTCCACTGGTTTAATACTATTTAAATAAGTATTGTTCTACTTGTGTAAACTAATCAAGGAGAGAACCAACCTAGAACTAAGAAAATTCCTGACAGATTAATTAAATCAGTGGAACAACTTGCTTCCAGAAGTTGTGGGTGCTCCAAAACTGGAGGTTTTTAATAAGAGATTGGACAACCATTTGAAATTTTATAGGGTTTACTGCTTGGACTAGAAGACCTCCAAGGTCCCTTCTATTTCTGTATTCTGTTATATTGTCCTAACCTTGCATTTGAGACTCTCTATTTGATAGCTTTTAAAAAGTTATTGGAGTATCCTGGCATGAATAGGGAAGGCAGACATTGCAAAGATTGCTTGAACTGGCCTTCCTTTAAACTATATTTCTCCCAGAGACTGCTGTTATTTCCTGACACCAAATTGTGTGTGTCTGCAGAATTACACAGAATTGCTTATAGCCCTGTTCATTTTATACTAATAGGAAAAAAAAGTAGACAAAATATGTGAAATGTTTACTTTTTTGTGGTTTCTTGAGTTTTCTGCTTGTTTTTAATGCTTAGATTTTCAAAAGTGTCATTTAAACATTGAAACAACTATTTAATTTTACAGAAGTTCCTTCTTGGGTTAAAAATTCAATAAACATTTTCTTATGACACAAATACTTACATTGAGATTTTTTTAAAAATAAAATACTTTCTTGCTCCTTGTATTCTTCTTTGAATATTATCCTATATTAAATATACCAAATATTAGTTCTGAGCCATCAAAAAAAGTTGCTGAGATCTAGAATTCACTGAAGTATAAAATATATGGTTAGGTTGTTGGATTTGGTAAAGTTCATTCCCAATAAAGACAATAGATAATAAAATTCTGTGAACATTCTATTCAAAATAATCCCATATGAAATAGCCAGGTATATTAAGTGAAGGATTTCAGTAGATTGACTAGATTACAATTTAGCAAGAAGAACCTCTTTTTTTTTTTGTATTATCCCTCCTGGATTTATAAGTGTAATATTATAAAATATATTTCTGTTGTAAGCCGCCCAGAGTCCCTTAGGAGTTGGGCGGCATAGAAATCTATCTATAAATAAAATATAAATAAATAAAAACACTAAAGTACAGTGTAACAAAAGTAAAAGTTTTGGCAAAATTTTATGTAATGTAAATTATAATCTTTCATATGTATTTTCATTCATAAATGAGTTTTTAAGCATAGTAGTTCATCTGCCAGTTTTTTCATATTCATTATAAAGAATATTACAGAGCCGGGTTTTTAAAGTTCATAATATTCTTGCATATAAATTAATGGGATATTTCAGTATTTTCAAATGTGATTTGCCAAACCTTTTTATTATCTGATACTCTCCAACTGATGATTTTGCATATTGAATGTACTAGAATATTTTTCTGTGGCCAATGACTCTAGTTCAGTAATCTTTGATTGGCTAATTGTAGCCTACCAATCTTTTATATACTGTAGTGTCAGTGATACCATTGCTTTTTAAATTTTATTTAAATGTTTTGAGATGTTTAAAGGGGAAAACTAGATCTATTCTGCATAATATGAGTTTAATGGGCATTTTATCTTAGGACAAACAACCGATCTAACAAATGACAAACATGGATGTTTTCTAATTTGTGTAGCCGAATTTTTAAGGCATTGGGGCTGCTTGTAAAATATGGAGGAGGCAGAACAAACCAAGTTTGGTTTAATTTATATTTAAATTAAGAATAAAATAAAATAAATTAAATTAAGAATACAAGAAAGTCATTATGCAATTATTCTTTTGTATATTTTTTTTTCTTCTGATCCATTAAAAATTACCTGCTAGTGGAAATTTAGGGGAAACCTTTTTGGGAGATGGTACTCTTTAAGCTAAAATTATATATAGCACTTAAAATGTCTGCATATTTTATGCTCCAAACACCCTTAAATTGAAGAAAAACTGTATATTACTGACACAGTCTACAAAATACTATTGTTTTTCTTTTTGTTTTCTAGATGGAATGACTCTTCATTGTTGAATGCATCCTGCCTATTTGCTAGTGTTTACCTGTGGCAACGCCTTGTCTTTTGGGTTGAAGCCACTTTGTGGCAGACTGAATTGTGTATCACAGAATTCCAAAGGAGCTTGACGCAGAGGAGACAGCTGGATCACGTTAACCAGACATCACAGCCACAATGGTGCTGTCACAGAGGCAACGAGATGAGCTGTGAGTACTTGAGAGTATCAAATTTTTAACGTTGACTTTGTCTTAAATCAGCTGCCTGCCTGCCTGCGGTCAAGTTTTATCTTGTTGAATTAACGCCTACTGCTAAACACAAAGCAACACAATTGCTAAAGAAAAGCTGGTGGCAATTCATAAGGAACAAAGCACATCAGACTGCTTCCAATTTCTAACATCTGGTTTCATATGGGGAAGTGACTACTAGACGTAGGATGGCAAGAGAGGGGGAGCAGCATGTTTTAAAGCAGAGGTCTTCAAACTTGGCAACTTTGGACTTCAACTGAGAATTCTGGGAGTTGAAGTCCACAAGTCTTAAAGTTGCCAAGTTTGAGGACCCTTGTTTTAAAGCAATCTTCCCAAACCTGGACTCACTCTAGATGTGTAAACTGCAGCTTCCAGAATTCTTAATAAATATCATGTTTATTATATGTCAAGAATTCTGGGAATTCATGCTCATAAAGTTGGAGGCTGTCAAGCTGCCTTATGCTTCCATCCAAAAGCTTGAGGAAGTTTGAACCATATTAAGATATGCTGGGGTTATTCATAATAAATGTGAGATAATCACACATTTGGCAAATTACTGTTAGGAGTTTTAATTTGCTACGATGCCCAGTTATGGGCATATAGCCTTGTTCACACACATTCATTGTTAGCTCTTTTTTTTTAACCATGGTTTATTGAACATAGTTGGCTGGATACAGAACATGTTCACCCAGAATTAAACTGAGTTAGTGTGAGCCGCGGTGGCGCAGTGGTTAGAATGCAGTACTGCAGGCTACTTCTGCTGACTGCCGGCTGCCTGCAGTTTGGCAGATCGAATCTCACCAGGCTCAAGGTTGACTCAGCCTTCCATCCTTCCGAGGTGGGTAAAATGAGGACCCAGATTGTTGAGGGCAATATGCTGACTTCGTAAACCGCTTAGAGAAGGCTGTAAAGCACTATGAAGCGGTATATAAATCTAAGTGCTATAGTGCTATTGCTATTCAATTCCAGAAAAGGAATGCAGCAAAACTTGAGCAAAATAAAGGAATTACGTGAAGACATAAATATTTGGAGAAAAGGTATAAGGACTGGCTTCCTTCCTCATCAAAATTAATGGAAGAAACACAGCATATTTACTGTATCTATCTAAGGTCGTAGTAAAAGATCAAGATTATTTCATATGTTTTGAGAATAGCTTCTACTACAGCGTGTTCATTTAATTGATTTATATAACCCCCCCCCCCCCCAAGGCTGTGATTCCATTGTGTATGTTTTACTATGCCTTAAAAATAAGTCCATTTTGTAACCGAGTAAGTGTTCCTCTGGAAGTGGCTTTTGAAGTAGCTGCTTGAGGTCCTCCCAAGGTCTCTGGGTATATGATGAAGCAGCTGTCTGAGCCTTCAAGTGGCTTTGGCTGACTCATAGCTTTAGTTATGGATCCAGAGGGAACACACTATACTGTTTGGTGCTGTGATTGAACAACAATGCAGAACAATCTCTCCACGCAGTCTTGTTGAATGTATTGGTAAGTTCCATCCAAGACCACCTGCTCATTAAAGTAAGCTGAGTCTTCCATCATCTATTGACAGAAGAAAATAATGTTGACTGAGTGAGGCATCTTCTATGCTAGAAATAATATTACAGAATTTGCTGCTGCAGCGTTCCCAAGTATGTGTGCATTTTAGTAATGCAGTCTTTCACGTTGCTCAACTCCTGTTCTGAATGGTGTCGCATGCTTACTGCTGTGTTAATATTTGTCAGGGCTGTGTTCACCTGCAGACTTTTGATTCTTTTATTGTAAGCCATCTTGATTGACCTTGATTGTAGCTAGAAAGGTGGAGGGCCTGTTTTTTTAAAATAAAGAAGGGAGAACATTGTGGCTACAGCACTTCTGCACTTCAGCAGCATTAGTCTAAAACCATGTAGCATGAATTTATTCAGGATCTTTTTTCTTTTCCTCATCCACTTCATATTAACTTGGCACATGGATGAGGTTGATCATGTCATGGGAACAGGATCAGAAACTCAGCCGTCCCCTATTTTATGTCTTCAGAGCTTCCACCTCCAAGCAGCCTCTGCCAGCACAATGAATGGCTGGGGAAGGCTCCAAGAAGTGATGCTGACTGTTGCATAGTATTGCAGTGCCACCTCCGTGGCATTTCAATGTCACAGTTAATTCATCACATTACACCAACCTTATCTTAATCATCTTTTTGATGAATAGCTCACAAAATTTCTAAAAGTATTTTTAGCATGACAGTGTTTGAGAATGGATAGCTCTGTTTAACTTATAGTACAGGTAGTCCTCAACTTACGACCACAATTGGGCCCCAAATTCATATTGTTAAGTGAGAAATTTGTGAGTTTTGCCCCGTTTTATGACTTCTTGCCACATTTGTTAAGGGAATCACTGCACTTATTAAATTAGTAACACGGTTGTTAAGCGAATCTGGCTCCGTGACAATGCAACTGTCATAAATGCGAGTCAGTTGTCAAGCATCCAAATGTAAATCGCATAACGGATGCTGCAACGGTTGTAAGTGTGAAAAACGTCACTTTTTTCAGTGATGTTGTAACTTTGAATGGTCACTAAATGAACTGTTGTAAGTCGAGGACTACCTGTAGCTATGTGTTGGCTTCTCCTATCTAATAGAGTCCAGATATATAGGACTATAACTCTTACAATGCCTAGTCACCTTGACCTTTAGCCAACGCATCAGGAGGTGGTAAGGATTATAACTAAACATGGTGTTACATGCTGTTTATACTGTCACATAATTCTATACCTGAAGTGGCTTAAAAAAAGAGAAACTTTCTTGGTCTGCTACCAAGAAGACTACAAAGAAGATGCCAGGTTGAATGATTTAGTGGAAAGACTTTCTAAACTGGGACAGTACTACAGAGAAGGCATCTGACAGTCTTCCAGCTAATTAAATATGGCAGAACATGCTCAGGTGACATTCCATTGACTTCCATAATTGGCATGCTGCCTATAGAACATCTGACTCTCATAGACTGAATTCACTGGTAGTTTCAGAGGCACAGCATCTCCAGCTAATCTTAATGGAGGGTGGGTTTGGGAATGTTATCTTTGAAGACCTTGGGTCCTGGGCTGTTTAAAGTTGAATAGACTGTTACTACCATTTTAGATTGAACATGAAACCAGGTTTTATGCAGAGTTAATTTGCTTGTTCCAAGATGGCATATTCAGTGTGTGTGTGTGTGTGTGTGCGCGCGCGCGCGTGTGTAAGAGCTTTCAAACAAGTTCTGGATTTACCAAGGCAGTTTTGTTCAACAAGGATGTTATTTCTTGGCAAAAATATTGCCGTATACAATGAAGAAAATGAAGAAAACCGTTCTGCTAGCTTGATGACTCATCCTTCCGAGGTCGATAAAATGAGGACCCAGATTGTTGGGGCCAAGTTGCTGACTGTAAACCGCTTAGAGAGGGCTGTAAAGCACTATGAAGTCTTAAGTGCTATTGCTGTTGATGGTCTCTCAGTAGTAATCAAAGGGTTAGTTGATGGTCAGTTAATTGCTGATCAGGTTGCTGTCCGCATTCAATAAACCAAGTAATGCCATTTCATTTTGGTCACAGCCTGCCTGCCATCATAGCCCTTTTTGAGAATTGGTGTCTTTTGTCCTTATTACTTCAGTCTGCTTTTACCAGCTTTTACCAGCAAATCCTTAGGAATAGAAAAAGCTTCTTGTTTAGACTACAGAATAGCAATGTGCATCCCTTACATGATTGGTTGGAATAATAATTGCATTTATTTTATTTATGCTTCCTTAGAGTGGGGGAAACCCAGAAGGGACCAAAATTGCATTTATATTACCTTGATTTTAAAAAATCTGTTTAACCAAAATCTGATTAAACTTCTGTATGAGTTTTTCTGGGCAGGAAAATCATAAAGTAATCCAATTACCGAAAAATTAGCAGCTTTTAGAATCATAATGCTCCAATTGTATATCAGGTTCTGTCAATAGTGCATGGATAATCCTAGTACAGTGATGGCGAACCTTTTTTTGCTCGGGTGCCAAAAGGGTGCGTGCACGTGCCCACACCCGTAATGCAATGCCCTCCCCCTGCGCATGTGCGCACAACCCCCCCCCCCCTGTGCTGCCCCCCCGCGCATGCGCGCAGGACTCAATGAAGCCTCCAGAGCCTGTGGATGGCGGAAAACGGACCCAACGGCCCAACTTCCAGTTCGGAAACGAACTTCCAGTTGGGCCGTTTTTCACCCTCCCCAGGCTTCAGGAGGCTTTCCTGAAGCCTGGGGAAGGCGAAAACGACCTCCCCCCAGCCCTCCGGAAGGCCGAAAATCAGCTGGCCAGCACGCACATGCGCGCTGGAGCTGACATAGGGCTACGCCTCACATGCCCTCAGATATGGCTCCGCGTGCCACCTGTGGCACATGTGCCACCGGTTCGCCATCACTGTCCTAGTACATATGAATGGAAAAGTTATCTTTGCAAACAGCTTAGATAGGGCTTCAGGATCAGGACTAGCACTACATTGAGCCTGGATATAGACAGATCTCTTAGATCTGATGTTGCCTGATATTTGCAGCTGGAATAAGACAAAATTGCAACATTGATATTTTGGACCAGCTCAGGTTTTCAATCAGTTAGTTGTACTGCAGCAAACTGATGTAAGAGAACGATTAGATGGGGAGGCCCCTAAGACTAATAATCTCAGTTATCAAGGAAAAAGTGCAGTGCCAGAGCTGCTATTTGGGAATACAGGAGAGATTCTTGGATCTGAATCTGCTAGCTCAAGGAAGATCCTGGCCTAATGAGCTACTTGAATTAAAAACCTCGCCTTCTACAGGTAGTCCTCAACAACAATTTGTTTAGTGACCATTGGAAGTTACAACAGCACTAAAAAAGGTGACTTATGACTCGTTTTCCACACTTAACGTTGCAGCTTCCCCATGGTCACATGATCTAAATTCAGACACTTGGCAACTGGCTCATATTTATGGGGTGTCCCAGGATAATGTGATCACCTTTTCCAACCTCCTGACAAAGTCAATGGGAAAGCCAGATTCGCTTAACAACTGTGTTACTCACTTAACAATTGCAGTGATTCACTTAATCACTGTGGCAAGAAAGGTTGTAAAATGGGGCAAAAGTCACTTAACACCTTGCATAGCAGCAGAAATTTTGGGCTCAGTTGTGGTCGTAAAATGAGGACTATCTGTACCATCATTCTTTCAAAACCTGATTTAAGTTTTACATTAGTGGCTTTCATCCAGCCCATTTTTAATTCCAGGAATTAATTCAGGATTTCCATTTGCCACAGAAGGATTTAAGAAAGAAAAGATGTGTAGCTGAATGTTCTTGACACATGCAATGTTAACTCCAAGTGCTCTGCCACCCCCTTACAATTACTTACATGTAGATTCATTTTTTATTCTATTTATTACTTTTTTTTATGCCCCCCATCTCCCCTACAAGATAATTTTGGGTGGATGTTAAAATAAGTAGGAAGTCCAAAATTCTTCCCTCCACTGCATAGAATTTAGACATGTATCTTAACACTCCTAACTCTGTAAAGCAGTCTAGGATGACAGAAGAAACAGTTATGTCAGAAACCTCTGACAAGTCCAGGCAAAGACTGGTTTCCTTTCTTCTCTGGCAAAATAATTACTGTTACTACTGATAAATATACTGTAAGATAAGTTTTACGTTGCACAGAACTATGACAGATATACACACGGATCGCAATGAGTCATAATTTCCCTTTCAGAACAAAACGGGACAGTTTTGTCTCCATGTTGGTTCTGGTAGAGCAGGTATTGGAGATAACATAGGTTGGGGACTATTCAAAATTCCTGTGATATTAATCTCTGAACCAAATCTCTCCGTTTAGAAATCGAGCGATAGCAGATTATCTTCGTTCTAACGGCTATGAAGAGGCATACTCTGTTTTTAAAAAGGAGGCAGAGCTTGATGTGGTGAGTATATTTCTCATATTCCAGCTAGAGGGATAATTCTTCCCACAGTCTCTTTATCAGTGGTCATATAGTGTCAGCAGTGTCCCCCCCCCCCCCAGTAAAGAAAAATTACATAAATTTTT
>QLTV01003107.1:1508232-1529460 GCA_003457575.1 Thermophis baileyi | reverse complement strand
GCAGAGAGGGGCAGCAGGGGCCCCCCCCCCCCCCAGTATAGTATAATGTCCTATAGTCTTAGGGTTACTCTTAGCATTAATGATTAATTTAACCAGATTTTGAAAGTTGTAGTTACATGTTGATGGATTCTGGTCAGGCTTTGTTGAAATAATATTCCTCACCTTGAGGCATGATAGGTGCGAGCATTCAAAATACGTGTATAATGATAGATAAGTGCATTTAAAATATCTGTATAGCAGTTTTCATTTATTTAAATAATGAAGCGAATTACAAGAATAATGTGAAAACTGCTATAGGATAAAAAATAAACCATTAAATTAACTAGACAATGTTACAGAATGGGAAAGATTAACATGACCAAATAGGTGTTTTTAGACAGTGCCTAAAACAGGAATTATTAAGGATGTTTGTATTACCATATTCAAACATTCTCATATCCCTTTGTTTCAGATACTAGACAAAAATAAGGAAAAATGTTTAGCTACTTCCAGTGTAATATAACTGGCTACCTTTGTCTAGTTCAACACTTTTCCCCCCAATCAACTCTACTGCAAAATCTCATAATATTGGAGCTGGATTAAGGTATAGATTTATCTGGGGCATTTCAATACAATTCCCAGTATTCTTTAAAATTTCCTTTTATTGCTGTTTTCAGGAGAAAACAGCAAATCTCGTTTGTCAGTTCTCTACCTTACATTTTTTGTTTTTTTTAATGGAAAGATTATAAATCGTTATTGAAAGTGTTCACCAGTTGCCCTTCAAAGTCTTTGTTTAAAATGCAAAACAATACCAACTAAGCTGTCTATTAATTTCTGTACTTAATGTGTGATTATTTAAAACATCTTTGTCTGCTTTACACTACTTTACATTAGAAAGAAATTTATAATCCAGCCCACATCTTCACAGGATTTCATTCAATATGGATAGTTCTGTCCATATTAACAACATGTTTGGAAAGCAAAGTCGCTGTAATCAGTTAAATAAAGCAGCATGTAACTGTAGTAATAAATAAAAATAAATAAAATGTTTTATCCTTAACAATGAAAGTTAAAAGATGATTTTTCTGTTTTTTGTTTAAAGATTTGAATGTAAAATAGTTTCCTCAATGGTTTGGATCATTCCTCAAATGACAGTTGGAATAGTTTAATAGTTGCACATTAGTGGCATCTACAATAGACTACTCATTAATTTTAGAATGACATAAATATAAGATTCTGATAGAGAATATTCTTGTACACAACTGTTAGATTTGCTGGAGTATCAAATCTGTTTTTTCTTTTTTCAAAACAACTTGTAAAAATGCAAAGAAAATTGGTGTGCGCAGATATAAATTTCCTAATTATTTATAAGTTCTGTTTTCTGACTTTATCAATAATGATAAACAGTTTCAGGCCCTTCTCTGAGCAATTTCTGTCAGTAGAACCAGGCCATCTTTCCCTTAATGTTATTTTTATCTGTGGAATGTGAAGATCTTATAGTCAGTTGTCTGCTTCCCATTTCATCTCTTCCTCTTGGCCTTTTTGGAAGATTATAAACTGAAGAAATTGCAGTATTACATCAGTCATAGCAGAAAAGATAGCTTTATAAATAAATAAATGATAAACTACTTCCAACTTTTCTTTTTATTTAATCTTTTTTATTCTTTTAAAGTTCATCCTATATGCTTCCACATTATATTATATTATATTATATTCTGTGAAATATGTTTTCTAATACAAGTTTATCTTAATGTTTTGTGTTTAATATTGTATACTAATATATACTTCTTAGAAGATACTTATTGTTCTATAAATGTACCTCATTGATTGGTTTTCTACAATAAAATACTTTAGGTTTTAAAAAAGCCTAAGCAGTGTAGAATGCCATCCTTATAAATTTTTTTAATATTAAGACATTCCATTCACCTTCCAGTATGATCTGGAAATATGTCAGATCTTTAGACAACTCGAGACTACATGCAATTTAAATACATGTTAATCTCAGACTGTGAAAACATCAAATTTCATTTTCCTTACCAAAATACTCACTTGAGGCTCCAATTTCATTTCCCTAAATCTCATTCAGATAAAGTCCTATTGTAATCTCGTTGTTCGTGTAATTGAAAACAGTGCTTGATGAGAGGAATGCCGCCTTATCCATCAATCTCATTAAATATTTTTCCCCAGAAGGTAAAAAGGAGAATCTGAATATGCTAAATATTTATGTTATTCAACCACGAAGGGAGGCTTTCTCTCCTTATGAGAGAATAAAAGAGAAGCCAGAAGAGGGTGAATTTGGTAAAGAATGAATGAGTGAATTTAAAATATTTTTTAAAAAAATCAAGCAATAGCTACTATTCTTAAAGGAATAAAAAAATAAGTATTTTCATCTCAAAACAGCTGAGTTAGAAACATTGGGAGGTTTTAATACTGTTCTCCAGTAATAAACAGAGACCAGGTTTTCATACTGCAGTGCATATTTTAATCAGCTCATTGATTCAAGACTCTGTGCTTCACACCCAGTAACTGTTAATGACCATTGTCTGTGGGTAATTTTTGCTGACTGTACTTTCTACATTTCATTTTTCATTTGACCTTGCTTTTTATTGCTTTCTTCCTTCTCTCCCACCCTAACGCTCTTACGCATCTAATTCCCAGGAAAATACTCCATGCATCTGATAATATGGATTGAGATTCAAGAAAGTTTATTGGTAATAGACAATTTGTACTACTGTAACACCTCCTGTTTGCTTACCCCAACTGAAGTAAGCATTCGTATCTATGGATTAGGCATATTTTATATAATCTGCCTATAGTCTTAACTAACCTGTTATTCGTCAGGTTTATCTACGGAAGCTTCTTAGTAGCTACATTCTTAAGGCACACTGGCGACAGTTTTATTTTTCTGCAGTGTGGATCAGAGTAAGACTTGCTGCCATGAAATGTGTTGGTTTTCATCTAGATAATATTTCAGGCAGTCTGCCCCTGAGAAATAATATCTGGGAAAAGAATCTAGAGAGCTATTTAGAGTTTTTCAGAGAGGCTTCTGATTGCCTGCTGCAGGAAAAATGGCTGAATTAGGTAGATCTTATTATATTTGTATGACAGATCAGCACAATATAGGTTCATATGACGACAGGGTTAACTTTAACAATGATTTTTCAAGTTATATACTTCTCAATCCCCATAACTCCTGGTGGGTGATAGTGTTACAAATCATTCACAAAAGCCTAGCAAACTTGGTACTGACTGACATTTAACTTTGTAACAAGCATACCTCAAGTCATACCGCTTTTATTTTATGTAGGGTTTCCAACCAGCAGTAGTAGGTTTGTAGTGATTCTTCATTAAGTTCCACATTTTTATGAACCCAGAAGTTGTTCTTCCTCTCTTCTTGAAGAAGAAAAACCAAGCATTGGGGGAAATACTCCTAAAAAAGCTTTGATTTGTTTAATGACTTTGATCTCCTTTTTTTTTTCCCAGAATGAAGAATTAGATAAGAAATATGCTGGGCTCTTGGAAAAAAAATGGACATCAGTTATAAGATTACAAAAGAAAGTAAGTAGAAACTTAAATTGGTATGTTACTGAGAAAAAAATGTGCTGAGATTTTTAAGCAGCATCTGAAATAAAATTTTTGAAGAGCTATATATACTTCTTAGTTACTGGTTTAATCTTCATATTTAGTTTGGTCTAGTGGTTAAGATACCAGGCTAGAAAGCAGGAGACTGTGAATTCTAGTCTTGCTTTAGGCATGAAAGCCAGCTGGGTGAGTTTGGACCAGTCCCCTTTTTTCAGCCTAACCCACCTCACAGGGTTGTTGGTGGGGAAAAGAGGAGGAAGACGGTGTATGAACTGTGTTCGAATTATTTATGAAAATAATGAAGACAGGATAAAAATAAATATTTCATCTTTCCCATAAGGAGCTCAAAGCAGAATTATGTGACCCTCCAATCCACCCCTATAAAGTGTGATTGGCTGAAAGTTACTAACTGGCCCAAAATGATTCAATGAGCTCTCTGCCAAGTCGGTTCTTAATATGTGAATCTCCCACATCCAAGTTCAACATGCAATAATTTCCTCTTAACATTTTATTTTAAAAACATTACACCAAATAGAGCTGTTACTTGTTTATAACTATATAAATTCTGTAAAATGAGACCCTTTGAAATTTGTTGTGGAGAGCTATTCAGAAAGTAACATTGACATAGAGTAGTCCCCCCCCCCAAAAAAAACCCCTCTTGGTATAAAACATATATTAATTCCATTGTTTCAATATTGAAGTAATTCAGATATTCAATAATTATGCAATTAGTTCTGATGCACTATCCAAATACTTCATTATTCCAGTATTTTGTAATCACTTTTATTGCACTACCCATATATATGATGGATAAGACCATCTTTGGACTGCAGTAAACAAAACAGATTTTTAAAATCCTTGGGTACTGAATGTCCTATAAATTTGAATCGCAATAGCACTTAGACTTATATACTGCTTTACAGTGCTTGACAGCCCTTTCTAAGCGGTTTACAGAGTCAGCATATTGCCCCCAACAATTTGGGTCCTCATTTTACCCACCTTGGAAGGATGGAAGGCTGAGTCAACCTTGAGCCTGGTGAGATTTGAACTGCCAAATTGCAGAGAGCCAGCAGTCAGCAGAAGTAGCCTGCAGTACTGCACTTTAACCACTGAGCCACCATGGCTCATATTCGGATGCATATTCTGAAAAAAGACCTTTAATCTTGTTTATTTGGCCTCATATGCTGATTAGCATTATAGTTCCAATACAGTGGTACTGGATATCTTTTCCAGGGCTTTTAATTTAAAAGCACTGTGAAAATATTTTCTTCTTAATAATGTGCAGTGGTTCCAGGATTAAATGCAACCAAGAGGATATGTCTTTGGAAAGTTAAACCAGCAGGACATGATTTTTTTTCCTTTTTATAAAATGTAAGTGTTTGCATGTGTGTCTGTGTATTTGTCTGTACAACCCCCTCACACCCCCACACATATTCATTGAACAAATTGAAAGAGATAATAGGAATTTACAGGAAAAAATGAATTTCTCTGGGTTTGCCTAGCTTTCAAATTTATTGATATTCCAAAATTGAATCAAACTAACCTGGAGGATTTGAAGGAAAAAACTGGCAACTAAAGATGGCATAACAAATGGAATTATCCAGTAATATTTAAGGGGAAATGATAATTTTATAATTACTCAGCTAAAATCGGATTTATTTTGCCTCAGTATTATAAAGAAAAAAAGAGGACTGAATTGATTCAAAGTAACCAGGCAGAGGTCGAGTTTTGTTGAGTTCCTTTTGGAAAACTATATTACACAACTTCATGACTGCATATAACAGATTTTCCTCAACCAATACCTTCCACACAAGTTGTACTATTAATCCCCTAATTTCTTTTGTTGTGATGTTTGCGAATTAAGTGGTTTGTAATCCACTATGTTTCAAAAACAGTAAGTTGAAGTTTGGTATACAGTATATATTTGGAGATCACTGTTCTGTAAATATTCTCTGAGGCCTTTTTTTAATTTTATTTTTTGAATATACATCAATATCAATACATGAACAGTGAGGCATCTGGGTATCATTCATTTGAATACAAGCAGTAATGATAGTATTAATATTATTTATTATTTAAATCATACTTATGTAATTGTAATAATATTCTTATACATATTTGTATTAAAATATAAGCCCTCATTGTTTAATTGTTCAACATTTTAGTCCCCCATTCTAATAACAATAACAGTATCATTAGAATGTACATAGTGTCACCATCTTTCTAATCTTTATATCTAGCTATTACTTTTAATATATAAAAATATGCATAATAATATTCCCCCCATTTCTTGTGTCTGCCTCTATTCTAGCTCCTAGTAAAGCCAATCTTGTGTTACAAAACATTTCCTCTATCCGTCATCTCTTGTCTGTTTTAATATTTCAATTCTTATTCGTTTTTTCACTTGCCTCCCAAATTCCTGCCTTGGGTGGTCGTCTCTATCTACATCTTTCCTGTTTAATATAACTATTTCTTCCATCTCTACTATCTTTTGTTGCCAAACCCCCAGAGGATCTTCCCAACTCTCCATTTTCTTTTCAAAGATATCTCTCTGTTTATCTAGTATGATTTTTTAAGTCTTTTAGCATGTATTTTCCCTGAATTGCTTTTTAGTATGTATATAGGTACTTACAGGGCATCTCTACCTCTCTGATCAAAACCAACTCTGGCTGGCTTATGTTCCCTGTTTACATAAATAAAGTTAACAAGTAAAATGTGTAGATTAAAAATTAAATTTAAAAAAAAATATCAGAAAAAAATAAATAAAGCCTGACATTCATTAATTTCCAGTTTACAACACAATTTTCTCATTCCTAAACCTGTTGAAAAAGGATAGGGTTTGAGATTGTTTTTTTTTTTTAAAACAGTGTACCCTTTCCTAGCTCTCTCTCTTGATTCTCTGGAAACGTAGGTTATGGAATTAGAATCCAAATTAAATGAAGCTAAAGAAGAATTTACATCAGGTGGGCCTCTTGGTCAGAAGCGAGATCCTAAAGAGTGGATTCCCCGTCCTCCAGAAAAGTACGCATTAAGTGGGCACAGAAGTCCAGTCACAAGAGTAATTTTCCATCCAGTTTTCAGTGTTATGGTCTCTGCTTCAGAGGATGCTACAATAAAGGTAGGACCTTCATAACCTGTACACTCTATTGTTACTGTGTTAAGCAAATGTCTGGTGCAAAGCCAGTATGGTTGAATAATGACTACAGGTCAGGGGTGAAATGCTCCCGGTTCGGGCATGCCTGCCGGTCGTCGGAGAGCCAGTAGCGACGGCAGCGCTAGGCTTTGCCCACCCGCCCGGACGCCACCATTTGGGTTCTTTTACCCTCTGCGCATGTGCAAAGCGTTCTGTGCCGGGAGCATTTCACCCCTGCTACAGGTCCTTTGATACCTTTTTTATTGTTGGTCACACAGCCAGCTATTTAGGCTTGATTTAGCATTTTTATCCACCTTTTGAGTCCTTTCCAAAGACCTGGGATACGGAAATTGTTTGATGGTTCTAAAGGTGGTGTTGCAGGATGTAAGCTGTTCCATATAAAGCTGCCTTTTGCAATTGACTGGGGGTGATTTTTGTCAATGCTGACGGTGTTCAGTTGATGGTCCAGATGTTTTGGGATTGTACACAAGGCCCTGTTATTATTGGTACTATATTTGCTTTTCTGTCTTCCCAAAGAAATTTTATTTCTATTTGCAGGTGTTTGTATTTTGTGACTTTCTCCAATTTTTTTCTCTTTTGGAGAAAATGCAAGTCATCAAAAGATGGGCCTTAAGGTTAAATTCTTTTTTTATTGTCCCAATTGACTAAAATAACAAGAACACATCATGTTTGGTTGTAATAGGCAGGGGATGGAAACTAGTTTATATGAACACTTATCTAATCTTGAATATCATATACCTGGTTCTCAATCTAGAGTTGTAAAGAATTTTGATAATGATGGGGGAAAAGCAATAAAACAAGGGAGGATTTTTTTTTAAAAAAAAAACACGCATCTCCCAATTGTTTACATTTCTACTACTATTTATTATTTCTTCTTTCTAGAATAGAAGAAGGCCATGGAGAAGACTATTACCCCTAGTTTACTATGCTAATTTAAATTACCGTATTTTTCGGAGTATAAGACGCTCCGGACTATAAGACACACCTATCTTTTTTGGGGAGGAAAACAAGAAAAAAAATATCTGCCTCTGCCTTCCAGCAATTTGCCTCCTTGCAGCAAACAGCCTGTTTCAGTTTCACTTTCAGTTTCAGCACAGCCTGATTAGCCCAAGGGGAAAAAAATCTGCCTCTGCACTCGGGGAGGCGGCAATAGGCAATGGCAATCCCTGCAGCCTGAAACAGCTGATGGTCGGGAGGCCATCCAAATCAGCTGCTTGTGTTAATCAGGCTGTGCTAAAGCTGAAACTGAAACAGGCTGTTGGCTGTTTGCTGCAAGGAGGCAAATTTCTGGGAGGCAGAGGCTAAAGGGTGGGAGCCGGTGGGTGGGCAGGGCTACATTCGGTGTATAAGACCCACCCAAATTTTCACCCTCTTTTAGGGGGGGGGAGTGTGTCTTGTACTCCGAAAAATACGGTAGGTAGAAACAATGGAGATTATTGGATTAAAAAAACCCTCATCCTATGTGTCTCTGTTGTAGTCTTTAAGTGGTGGAGCCCAGATGAAGGTTGGATATCTTGATGAGAATTAGGGCTTTGTTTTGTTTTTAGAACAAATCACTTAGAACCCAATCACTTCCTTCTAAGTAGATTTGTTCACAAAACAAAACAAAAAAACAAAACAAAACAGCCCCAATTGTCATCAAGATGGCTAGCTTGCATCTGGGCTCCATCACTTAAGACTACAATAGAGACACATAGGATGAGGGCTTTTTAATCCAATAATCTCCACTGTTTTTACCTAATTAAAATGACCATAATACAGGTAATCCTCAATTTACAACCACAATTGAGCCCAAAATTTCTGTTGCTAAGCAAGACAGTTGTTATGTGAATTTTGTCCCATTTTAGGATCATCTTTGCCTTTCTTGTTGTTAAGTGAATCATTGCGGTTGTTAAGTTAGCAACATGGTTGTAAAGTAAATCTGGCTTCCCCATTGGCTTTGTTTGTCAGAGGTGATCACATGACTCCGGGGACACTGCAACCGTCATAAATATGAGCTAGTTGCCAAGTGTCTGAATTTTGATCATATGGCCATGGGGATGCTGCAACAGTTGTAAGTGTGAAAAATGGTCATATGCCACTTTTTTTTATTGCCGTTATAACTTGGAATGGTCACTAAACGAACTCTTGCAAGTTGAGGAATTCTCTGGAAATCCTTCCCCATTGAGCTCCAGCCTGCTGCTTCTCTTCTAGGTTTCTGGAGAAGATTTAAGACCTGATATTTTTTTTCTCATCAGGCTCAGGAAGAAGGCATGCTGTGATTGAATATTTGAATTTGGCAGATGTATATTTTGTACATTTTCCGTTTTTGTGTAATTACGATATTATATTTGTTTATTTTATGGGTGGGTTTTTTTATGGGGGAGGGAGGCGGCTCAGAGACGTTTCTGATTGTTAGTTGCCTAGAGTCTTCCGGAATGAATGGCATACAATAAATAAAAGGCTGAGATGCTTTGTGTGCTTCTAGATTGAGTAAAGCTGTATGATATATTTTTTTTGGAAGAAATTACATAATGCATCCCTCTGAACCATTGAGTTGTTAAGTGTGCTTTAAAAAAACAGCTTTTGTTATGTCTTTGTGGCTTCAAGAGTTCTTACTAGTATAGCTCCTGAGACTAGAACAAAAAAGCACAAGAGAAACTCTGGGTAAAAACATCCTGACAGGAAACTGCCTCTTTTTTTCTTTTTCTTTTTTGCTTCTTACGTGCACTATAGAGATTCAACCATTTATATTTTTAGCTGATGGTGTTCTCTGCTTTTGGAGGTGACAGGAATCTCGTATGTTCCTGCAAAATGCACTGTGTGAATTGACATGCCAAAGTGGAATAGCAGCACTAAATGTTTATTCTTTCATGTATGTAGTATTGCTTGCACACAACGAGTTGTTTTTAATTCTTGGGGAATATGCCTAAATCTAACTTGAGAAGTTGCTAACCTTTTTAAGCGTATCTTAGTGTCCCTCTTTTTTTCTCTATCATCTTCTCTCTACTATTAAATTTTGAGGAACTGGTTGGAATTTTGGGGGTTGTCAGCATTGCCACCTGCGTATTAGATCCTTGTCCCTCCTGATAAATTTAAGACCTTGTAAGAAGTGACCAACTATTGGCTTCAGGTGGTGGTTAATTAATTCATCCTTGAATTGGCTGCTTGGCTTACTAGGAAGCAGTGATCTGCTGTCTCCTCAGGAAACCATCACTTAACCTAGCATTGGTGGAATTTCTTTTTATCTGTTTCTGGCCTTTCCTTTTGGGGGAAGATTATGGAGAATGTGGTAAGCATTTTATGCAATAACTTCAAAGGGCTCCGGAATAAGTGAATTATCTAAGGTCTGTGCTTGTAGATGATCTTTGGGGTGGGGGGGGGTGTCCTGCTTGAGCATTTGATACCATTGGTTATGGCACAGGTGTCAAACTCGCCTGTCACGTTGATGTTACATGATATATCACGATGTTTTTTTGGCCTTCGCGGAGCTGGAGTGGGCGTGGCCTGCATGTGACGCATCCGGCCCGCGGGCTGCCAGTTTGACACCCCTGGGTTATGGTGTCCTTCTGGATAGTCTCTGGATATTTCGGGGGATGGCTCTATTTTGTTGTGTTTTTCCTTCCTTTGGGCAAGTTTCTAATTGGTGTTATTCGGAGGGGGGAAAAAATCCAGGGCTTTGCTCCTTGGAAAAGGTCCAAGCCGTTTGCTTTGTGAGATCCCGCAGAATTCTACACTCTCCAGTTTTATTCAGCCTCTGCCTGAAACCCACTGGGTGAAGTTATCTGCTGGCATGGGATTTGGTTCCATCAGCATGCCGATCATATCCAGTTCTATATCTTAATCCTTAGCCAAATAAGCAATGCCGTAGAAGCCCTGTCCTAGTGTCTGGTTATGGCTGTGGATGAGAAGCTTGGGCTGAACTCTAGGAAGACTGAATAGCTTGGGTTTCAGGGACCTGCCACTCACAGTGATTTTGCCATCTTCAGTTCTAGAAGGGATTTACACTGTCTGGGAAAGAACTGGTATGCAGTTTTGGTGGTTCTTCCGGACTTTTGTCTCCAGCTCTATAAGGAGAGGGCAGCCATGACCAGGAGGGCCTTTGTATACATTCATCTTCTGTCCCAATCACATCCCTTTTATTTTATTTATTTCTCACATTTATATTACTGCCTATTTGAACTAGGAAGCCCTTTTGCAGTCACTCATGGCTTAGTTACCCACCTGTATGGACTGTTGCAACATGTTGTACTAGGGACTACCCTTGGCAAAGCTACAAGTGGTTCAAAATGCAGCTATCGAAGTAGCTATAACTCTGTTGGGCGTTTATAAAGCCATAAATAATGGCTTTTTTGACAGGCTTGGTATACAGTATAAGCAGTTGGTTCCGTGTTGCTTGTTTGTTTAGTTGCCTTCCTTGAGGTGCGCCATTTGTTTTAATGTTAATTTTGTCCTTTTTGTTACTTTTACTTATTTACTTGATGATACTGCATTTAGAATCTTTTCATGATTGAGATGGCATACACATTGATTAACAAATGGTATTAAAATAATGTTTTAAAAGGTTACTATAGTCCTCAACTTCTGATGACAATTGAGTCCAAAATTTCTGTTGCTAAACGAGATTAAGTGAGTTTTGCTCCATTTTACGACCTTTGTTGCCACAGTTGTTAAGCGAATCACTGAAGGTGTTAAGTTAGAAACACAGTTGTTAAGTGAATTTGGGTTCCCTATTGACTTTTTGCGTGTCAGAAGGTCACAAAAACAATCACATGACCCCAGGACACTGCAACCATCAAAAATATGAACCAGTTGCCGAGCATCTGGATTTTGATCATCTGACCATGGGGATGCTACAACAACGGTCATTAATGTGAAAAATGGTCATAAATTCCCTTTTTCAGTGTCATTGTATCTTTGAATGGTCACTAAACGAATGGTTGTAAGTCGAGGGCTACCTGTACTTTTGAAGCAAATGTGGGGAACAAAATAGTTCGTTGGAAATACATATTTACCAATTTCTTGTCTTAATTCCTAGGTATGGGATTATGAGACAGGTGATTTTGAACGTACCCTGAAAGGCCACACAGATTCTGTGCAGGATATTTCCTTCGACCATAGCGGCAAGCTACTGGCCTCTTGTTCTGCAGATATGACCATTAAGCTATGGGATTTCCAAGGCTTTGAGTGCATCAGAACCATGCACGGTAAGGAATTGCTTAAAAAAAATCATTAGCAATAGTCAGATGAAATGAAAAACTAGGTATATACCTCTTCTCTCTTCGGACGACGTTGTGAACAAGAGGACATCACATTCAAGATATTCGGCCCAAGACTTAGTTCTTAGGTACAGCTTGATACCCATGTATTGGAGCATTTTGTGCAGTAGGTACGAGAACTCACATCCTTAAAAGCTTTTCCACGCAGTAGTATCTTCTTCACCTGAACGCCATAGTTCTATCCTAATCTCCATTCTCGTGTATGAGCAGGTTGTTTTCTAAGGTGGAGCACAACATGGGGAGACATGACCCGCAGCCCTGGAAGGGCTATGATCCAGTTCATGCACACGTTAACAATTCTTGTCACTAATCTGCTATGTTGCCCGATTTATTTTGTTTCTTACTACCGGCTGCTTACAATTGAACTTCGCTGTACTCTACTAGCATTAAAATGTTACAGGTTTCGTGCAATATAATACGTTGAGTGGGAGCGAAAGGCTGTAATGCTTACTGTTTGTTTACTATAGGATGCCATTGCAACTCAGTCACCACGGGAAGCATCCATTTTGGTTCATTTTTGCTATTGTGATGTATTCAAAAACAAAGAAATTGTTTCTCTCTTCAATTCTTTGAATCCAAAACTTGCCTGTTCTCCATTTCAGAACTGTGGCTGAGAGGCATTCAGAGATTTTTTTGCTTCCTGACTGTGTCTTTAAAGAGCCCCAATAGGCAGAACATGTTTCTGAAAACAAGTTTATGGCTTCTGGAGGAAGTTGAGTAGCAGAGTTTCTAGCCTAAAGGCAGAAAATGTTTGCTATTTTTCAAAAAGAGCAGCTAAAAATGGTGGCTAATATCTACAAACTTTCTCCCTGGGGATTAGTGAGTGAAGAGAAGAGACTGGTACTCTCCAAGTGTTGTGATTTTAACCCAATTCCTGCCAGCCTTAGCCAGCATGAGCAACAGCTTAAGATTTCTCCCTTCTATGCACTGATGATATTACCTAGCCTGATAATTAAATGTCTGCAGGGGAACCCCCCCTCCCCCCAAGCTTTAGAAAATGCCAAGAACTTTTAGCGCCATGCACAATTTTTTTTTTTGTATTTCAGTAATCTTCCTTCCCACTTGAAAAGTCTGCAGTGCTGTGTCCTCTTTGGGGTTGCCAGCCTGTGATTATTCAGCTACCCCCTTTCAACCTCCCGTTCAGTTCTGCAGTGACCTTTTTTGGAATGTGACAATCAATTTTTGCTATTCAAAATATAACCCTCCTCCCCGGTGCCCATTCAGATGACGTAGCTTTGATTACAGAGTCAAAGAATCGATGGTCTTGAGGACTGAAAAAACAGTCTGTTTATAGCAGGGGTCTCCAACCTTGGCAACTTGGGAGTTGGGCGGCATAAAAATGCAACAAATAAAATAAATAAATAAATAAATAAACTTTAAGACTTGTGGACTTCAACTCCCAGAATTCCTCAGCCAGCAAAGCTGGCTGAGGAATTCTGGGAGTTGAAGTCCACAAGTCTTAAAGTTGCCAAGGTTGGAGACCCCTGGTTTATAGGTTGCCTGAAATCAAGGATGCCACTTCTCCTTTTTTTAATTTCTGTAGAATTTTTTTTAATTTTTTTTTACAATACTTGGGGATTCTGGCACAAAGCCGCTCCCTTGCTATTCCCAGATTCTTTCAATATCTGCAAGGTTACAGCCTTAAGGGCTGTGGCTCCTTGCTCAAGTACCTTGGGTGAAAATGTGTATTCAAAATGTGTAATTAGCACACCACAATTATTCCTCAGAAGCTGTGCAACAAATCATTCTATATATAATAGCCAGGCAATTGCCAAAGCATACTATGTGTTTTTTCCCCCAGCATCCCATCTTGTTTGCCTCTTCAGGATTACCATATGGCAGCATGATGACTGAGAATGATGGCAGTTATAAGCTGGCACATCTGGAGGGCACACCCAGTTTGGCACTTGGGTACCATACAGAATTGTGTGAAGGGGTGAATTTAATAATGGTATTCACATACATTGTGATAAAGTCACGTGGGAACATAATGTGTGCTTTCTTTCCCCCCCCCCTCTAGGACATGATCATAATGTTTCTTCAGTAGCCATCATGCCCAATGGGGATTATATAGTATCTGCTTCGAGGGATAAAACCATCAAAATGTGGGAAATTCAAACAGGGTAAGAGCTTGCAGAGACATTTATATGAAGGTGAAACTATGCATCTTTAGGTATGCCTTTTAGGAAATGAGATGAACATTGTAGAGGAACCATTGGCTTGGTAGTGGAAAAACGGCATTTCATACAGAAAAACTCAGATTGAATTCTTAGCATCTCTTAAGTTAAGTTAACAGGATCAAGAGGCAGGCAATTGGGAAGTTTTCTTTGGTTGCTCGGTTAGTAGATGATGACCATCAACACATGACTGACCTGTGGTGGGTTAGGCCACAACACAACCAAGTCTGTTTAAAATATGTGCCAACCTGTTCGTGGCTTTCCTGGTTCTCCTGGGATATCGGAAGGCAAAGTATTTTCTTTGCCAATACAAACTTCCATATTGATTGTGTAGTACCACACACAGGGCCTCTGTTTGTTCCTAGAGACAACATACTGAACACTCACCTTTGGTCACACCCTTTCCAATATTTCACAACATGGATTCCTGCTATATTATCTCCTTAAGCAGAAGGTTATTCACTAGGAACAGACCAGTATCTGTAGCCAGTGTGGCTGTTATATTTTAGCAGAGATGAACAAGTGAGAAATAAAGGCAAATTGTCTCTATGAAGCCCTGGGCTTGTATGGTGACATTTCCCCCCACCCCACCCTTCTTTTTTTTTTAAAGCCACTGATACTGAAATGTTCATGGCTGAAAACGTTTAATGTAATATCTGAAAACCTTGTACTTTATAAATCAGAGGGGGAAAAAAAACATTCAGTGCATGGAGAATGACCATATTAATTCAGCTCACCATTGAAATCACTTGGTTTTGTACTTCATCCTGGTTGTCTCAATTTTAAAATATGGCCCTTGGCATTCCACACAAAAACCAGGTGTTGCCTTCAACCTGCGTTGCTAGGTTACTCAATACTGATTTAACAACTTTGTATTTGTCTTATATAAGCCTAGTTCTTTTCATTTGTCTCATATGCTGTAGCCCAGGAACACGGGAAGTGTGATACATACGTTTCTTTAGACTTGCAAGGAAAGGATCTCAGTTTTCCTGTCTTTCTTCAGTGTCGAGTTTTGGATACTTTCTGTAGGATTGGTCTGATATTGGTGGCTATCCTAGAAAACCCCTGAGACCCATTTTATGCCCCTACTCAGATTGTTATTTCTTTAACTTCTCCCCCCCCCCATTGCCTTGTCTGCTTATTCAAAATTCCCAACCCAGTTTAATAACAAAAATTTCTAAACTAAGTTGGCAAGACTACAGGTTGGCTCTTGAAAAAAAAATGCTGCAGCCACCTGAATTGTCCTCAGACCGTCTGTTTTATTGGTTCCATTTTCTGTAGCAATCTTGTATTCATGCGACATGTTTTCTTTCCTGTGAACAGCTACTGTGTGAAGACTTTCACGGGGCATCGAGAATGGGTCCGCATGGTACGACCTAACCAGGATGGCACACTGATTGCCAGCTGTTCTAATGACCAGACCGTGCGTGTCTGGGTGGTAGCAACAAAGGAGTGCAAAGCTGAACTTAGAGAACATGAGCATGTAGTAGAGTGTATTTCCTGGGCTCCCGAGAGCTCTTATTCCACCATATTGGAAGCTACAGGATCTGAGGTAAGGGATTCCACTTAGAGAAACATCCTTACTGGTTTGGCAAACTTTTCCACTTGAGAATTTGACATGCTTTGGATTTTCTTACAAGGGAAATCTTCTTTATCTTCTCTTTATGACTGTGACCTATTACTTGTTGTTTATATGTACACGGTGAGCTTATGCACCAGAGACAAATTCCTTGTGTGTCCAATCACACTTGGCCAATAAACTATTCTATTCTATTCTATTCTATTCTATTCTATTCTATTCTATTCTATTCTATTCTATTCTATTCTATTCTATTCTATTCTATATTATTATGTTATATGGTAAAAGTTTTCCACTGCAAGCAGGATTGTGTGATATCAAATTGTCTGAATACGTTTTTATGAATCATACAAGTAGTCCTTGACTTAAGACCCCAACTGGGACTGGAATTTCTCTTATAAGTTGGTGCAGTCATAGAGTGAGTGATGACATGACCGGATCTGATTTTACTACCAATGTTACCGTGGCCATTAAACAAACCATGTGGTCATTAGGTGAATTGCATACTAGTTAAGTGAATCCAGCTTCCCAAATTGACTTTGCTTTGTTGGAAGCCAACTGGGAAGGTTGCAGATCATGATCACATGACCTCAAGATGCTGCAACTGTCGTAAATGTAAGCCGGTTGCCAAGCACCCAAATTGCAACCACAGTAGTGTGACAGTCGTAACTTTGAGGACGAGTCAGAAGTCACTCTTTCTCGACTGTTGTAACTTCAAACCTATGTTAAGCAAATGGTCGTAAGTTGAGAACTACCTGTACTATTGATGCATTACAATATAATTATATAATCTCATTGAGGAATTGTGGAAGCTATAGGTCTAAAACATTTAGAGCAGGGATGGGGAACTGGCCCTTTTATGACTTGTGGACTTCAACTCCCAGAATTCCTGAGCCAGCCATGCTGGGAGTTGAAGTCCACAAGTTATAAAGGGGCCATAGTTCCCCACCTCTGATTTAGAGGAATAAATAGCATCAAATTGGGGAAGACTGGGCACAGTCCTGCTACTTTGGGCAATTGCTCTTTTTTCAAGGTAAGTGGTGGAATTCTCTCCCCCCCCCCCCCAATTTTCAGTATTTTTTTTCTGTAAAAAATGGTATCAATGTTTACGCAAACCATTGAATGTTTTGGGAGGGGGATATCAATGTTTATTCAAAATCATTTGTAATTCCCTACTTTCAACTATAGCCCATGGTTAACAAAATAGGCACAAGCCCCCCCCCCCCAAAAAAAAACTTCTGACCACCTATAAAAGCTATATGAATTATGCCACAGTCTTTCTTTCTTCTTTCATAGACTCAACAATTAAGATTATAAAGATTACAGTAAAGATTTTTTTTTTTAATGACTAAATTCAAATATAGAAGAGTGGCAGTTGGTCATTTGGGCAGCAGAGGGATTGTTAATGCTATCTATCCTTAGGTTTTTAGCTTTAGCATTTCAGTGAAGCATAAATGAAATGTAACCGAATGCCTCTAAGGAGATTATGAGTAGGCCCACCACTGAGAAGTAACCTCTGGCCATAGCATACTAAGGGCCTTAAGTACGAAGGTCTGCATCATGAAATAAATAACCTACCCCTCATCTACGGCAGAAGATCTTCATGTTGCTTTCCAGTCCGTTGGAAGTCAGTGCAGGGGAGCCATTGCTTCTTCTAAGTGTTTTTTCCAAATAAACCACATCATGATATTCTCAGCCTCGCACTTAATAGGGCATGAAGGCAAAGAGCTTGGTAGGAGAAGGGCCAGAAGGGTGGATTTTTATTTGTTTGTTCGTTCGATTTCAACAGCCGCCCATCTCAGCCAAGTGACTCTTGTGGATATGGTTAAAGTGGGTAGATGTAGTGATAGCTGGCCACATTAGTAAATTTTGGGTCAATTGCTGCTTGGCCTGGGAATCTGACTACACTCCTAGGGAAGCATAACTGCATTGCAGTGCATTTTCTACAGCAGATGTAAGCAGTGTGTGAAGTTCATTTTTGTAATGCATATCTCATCATCCTAACCCATCCTACAGTGTTGTTGTTGTTAGTTGCAAAGTCGTGTCCGACCCATCGCGACCCCGTGGACAACGTTCCTCCAGGCCTTCCTGTCCTCTACCATCCCCTGGAGTCCATTTGATCTCACGCCGACTGCTTCAGAGACTCAATCCAGCCACCTCGTTCTCTGTCGTCCCCTTCTTCTTTTGCCCTCAATCCCAGCATTAGGCTCTTCTCCAGTGAGTCCTTCCTTCTCATTAGGTGGCCAAAGTATTTGAGTTTCATCTTCAGGATCTGGCCTTCTGAAGAGCAGTCAGGGTTGATCTCCTCTAGGACTGACCGGTTGGATCGCCTTGCAGTCCAAGGGAAATCCATAGCCTTGACTATACACACTCTTGTTGGCAGGGTGATGTCTATGCTTTTTAGTATGCTGTCTAACTTTGCCATAGCTTTCCTCCCCAGGAGCAAGCGTCTTTTACTTTCTTGGCTGCCGTCCCCATCTGCGGTGATCTTGGAGCCCAGGAAAATAAAGTCTGTCACTGCCTCCATTTCTACATCCTACAGTACCATCACCATTTTTCTTTCTTCCTTTCTATGAATAAAGCCCTGAGGGGGGGCAAGCCACGCAGAGGAGGCTTCTGGGTTCAATTCCTATCCATGCCAGCTCCTCTGCCAAAATTCATTTACTAAATGACAGTGGAGATTCTCAATCATCCAGGTCATCGTTGTCCCAAAGGTTCTTTTCCAAAACACCAAACTGAAGAAGCTTCTTGGATGAGAGGCGAAACGTTTTGAAGGAAAAACCCCCAAGAAAGTCCAGTTGCCTTTAGGAAAAGCACCTACTAGGTTTTTTTGTTTTTGTTTTTTGCTCAAACATTTAGAACGGCACCATAAAAGGATTACCACCGGTTTGCCTCCATTGTGATCAGGATTGAAACTTCTTCAATCTCTAAAAAGGATATCCATGCATTCCTATCGTGGTCATTTCTCTCAGCTGACCTTATTTTTTTTTCTCTCCCCAGGCCTGTGCTGGCTCAATTCTGGAATGATAACCAACAGCCTCTCGTGCTGAACAAAATGTTACATTCCCAATATCTGTTTACTAAGATTTTATTCCAGCTTTGCTTTTAAGGGGCCCAACAGTCACGGGGGCAGAGAACTTAATGTTATAGCAAAGCTCACATTTTGGCTGAACGTCAATCAGCCTTCCCCAGGGTGGATCCTCTAGTTTGAGACCCTCCCTTGAAAAATTCCCAGTCAGCATTGCAAACATTTCTGGAGGGAACCAACTTGTGGAATGCTGATTTTAAAATGTAGCCTTGTGTCTGAAGTTCTGTTTTTATCTCTGACATTTAAGAGTAAATCATATGGTAAGGTGCCCCAGGCCTTCTTCTCCCGCATGCCAATGATAATGACCTGGTTGCTACTTAAGTGTCTTTCATGTTTCATGTCCTGTTGATTCTGGATTTCTACATGTTATCTTAAAGAAGCCTCTTAATCGGTTCTTGTGAATCTCTAAATCAGGGGTGTCATACTCAAGGCCCACGGGCCGAATCCAGCCCGCGGGGTGCTTAAATCTGGCCCGCAGGGCTGGCCTGGAAACAGTGAAGGACTGGCCCGCGGTGCCTCTGGCAGCAAAAACGGGCTCCCGAGCTCCGTTTCCGGCTGCAATGGCCTCCTGCAACTCTTTGCCAACGAAAACAGAGCTCGGGAGGGCCGTGCCGCAAGGCAGAGGGTTGCAAGAGGCCGTCACAGCCGGAAATGGAGCTCGGGAGCCCGTTTTCGCTGGCAGAGCGCTCGGGCCACCACAGGCGCCCCCGACACGAGTGACATCAAGCTGGCCATGCCCCCTCCCCCCCAGGTCAAACACAACCCTGATGTGGCCCTCAATAAGTTTGACACACCTGCTCTAAATGAAATGGATCTCCTTTAGGATAGGAGAAAAGGAGGCAAATTAGGGAGGCCTTACCATTGATGAATGGAAGATGATGCATGATACAAATGATATCTTCACCATTGCGTCTGAACAGAGGAACCGCTCCATTCTGGTGCAGAGTTGTTTCAGATATAATAGATCGATAGCATCTTATTTTTAGATCAGCTGAAAAGAAACCCCCAAGTAGTTACCCTAAAATTGACCACAACTCTTCAATTTGGATGTTAAAAAGCTGAAGAGGGAAAGATATATTTTGAAGATAAATGGAAAATCCTCTCAACACCGTGCTGTCAGATATCTTGCGTGTTGTGGATCTAACCCACCTGAGGACACCAGAGTCGAGGATTATATCGTACTTGTTGAGAAAACATGGAGTGAATTACTACATTCGGTCTATTTTTGAGACTCTGGAGTTATTCAGGTCAGGTTCTTCCACTAACTGGAAGGCAAAAAACCCAAATACAGCAATTCTTACACAGGCAAAATTGTAATGCCTAGTGTGGCTGTGGGACATCTTCAAGCCACCTTCCTCTCAGTTCTAGAATCACTTTCCTCAACAGGTCTTCTCTGTTAATGAAAACAACCCCCAACCAATAAAGACAGAGTTATCAGTTCGTTAAGTGAAAAAGGGAGAAAAAGAAACACTCCACAGAAGTTTACGATGGAGCCATATTTTGTTAAATTGGACAGATTTGCTGGGTTGGTTTTTTTTTAAAAAAAATTGATGATTTGTGTTCATTGGCTGAACCTTAAGTAGCTCTGTTGTTTTTTTATTTTATTTCTCTACCTCTGTTCCTCCCAGTGGAGCCTTGAGCAGTTTGCAAGCGAATAATAAGAAAGTCCTACATGCAACCATCATGAAAAAAAAACAACGAACACAGTAAAGATAAAAAAAAGAACAAAATTCATTCAATAAAACAGAAAAGCAAAATAACAGCCAATTATTCGGTCCAAGCATTCTATATCTTGAGCATTGAAGCTTGGTATAGATTCTCCTTAGCACTGAGGGAAACTGTGCTTCTAGTGGCAGGTTAAAGTCACGGAAAGCACCCAGTTATGCATGTCTCCCTTTGGAAGAAGCGATACCTTCTGCCATAGAGAACATTTTCCTAATCCCTGGGCCTGAAACCCTCCTGTCAACAGGATCTCTGACTTAGAAAGGTACAAGATTCATTAGGAAAGAGATTGACTTGAATCTCATGGTGATGACAAAATCTCCAGACAGTCACTTCCAGTGGCTGTGGATAGACAACTCAAGCGAAATCTCCCATTAGAAACACTCTGGGGAGGGTCCTACACATAGGAATAAAACTTCCATGAACCGAACCTATATTTCCTAACTCTGAGCTGTTGTAGTAAGGTTTCAGGATCAGTGGTGCCAAAAGTTGCTGAGATAAAAATCTCAAGAAAATTAAGAACTGTATGTAGGTTGTATGCAGGCACCTGCTTTCTCTCTCGTTCTTTCTTGTTCCCTCTCTTTCTCTTGTTTCCTCTCTTGTTTCCCCCCTCTCTCTCGTTCCCTCCTCTCTCTTGTTCTCTCTCTCTCTCTCTCTCTCTCTCTCTCTCTCTCTCCTATATCTATATA
>QLTV01003107.1:1490469-1508219 GCA_003457575.1 Thermophis baileyi | reverse complement strand
ATTCCTCTCTCTCTCTCTCTCTCTCTCTCTCTCTCTCTCTCTCTCCCTCTCTCTCCTCTCTCTCTCTTCTCTCTCTCTCTCTCTCTCTCTCTCTCTCTCTCTCTCTCTCTCTCTCTCTCTTGTTCTCTCTCTCTCTCTCTCTCTCTCTCTCTCTCACACACACACACACACACTCTTTTGTGTCACTTCAAGGTAATCAGTTTACGGTCTATGTAATAATACATTCAGACAAGCAAAAGGCATAGGTATATTTACATCTGCTGAGGCCAGTCCAACCCAACCGAACCATCTCTGCTGGATCCCGGCAGCCATGACGGGCAAGGATTTAGAACATACGAAGTTGGCCTGGCATTTTGCCCCTTTTTTGTGGTTGCAGTAATAGAATGAATGCTATATTCTCACCAAATAATGTCCTTATGCTTTCAACATAATTTGCAATGACATCTAATTTAGGGCACATTAGAGCAATGTTGTCTTACTCAAAAATCTGTGTGCATATTTGTTGGGAGACTCTGCTGTTCTTACATTCAGATTGTATTCATTCTGGATATCTCGAAGGGAAAATATTTTGAGCTTCACCTAAGTCTCCACATTGTTTACTTACTTACTTCATACAGTATTATCTAATTTTTACAGAATGTTTCTTGTTTCTCCCCCCCCCCTCCCCCCCGTAGACTAAGAAGAGTGGTAAGCCTGGGCCTTTCCTGCTTTCTGGATCTAGAGACAAGACCATTAAGATGTGGGACATTAGTACTGGCATGTGCCTTATGACCCTTGTAAGTTCCCTGAATATCCTTTTCTCTGTTCATCTGCTTTGCAACTCTGCCTAGTTGCTACATGAGGGAATAGATTTGCGCTTGTTACGGGGTGAGCTCAGGCATTCTCTGAGGAATCGCAAGTGCACACATCAGAATAAATAGAATTGGGAGAGCTTGAAGGAAGAACAGAAAAAACAGGTTACCATTTCCACCCAAGAAACTCAACATGCTGTTAATTCTAGCCTAGAGCCAATTTTGGGGCAAGGAGCAACATGATGTGAACTCTGGATTTCAGATTTGTGTTCTTCCTATCCAGATATCCCATCTGTGATCTGCTTGTGACTTTGGGCTTTTCTATTTTCACTTAAAAGGTGGGCCATGATAACTGGGTACGTGGTGTCCTGTTCCACTCTGGTGGTAAATTTATTTTGAGCTGTGCCGATGACAAGACCTTACGTGTCTGGGACTACAAGAACAAAAGATGCATGAAGACTCTTAACGCGCATGAACATTTTGTTACCTCGTTGGGTATGTATATGCATTAAGTGTGCCGGTAGCTTTCTTCCGTGACTTGGGAAGCTGGGCTTGTACGTTGAACCCATCACACCTCAACCAAATAACAGTCATTTGATTGACTCGTGGCAAATGCGTCAACAAATAGCCCATCAAGTCAACTTGCCTCCATCAATACAGGTAGTCCTCGACTTACAACAGTTCATTTAGTGACCATTCAAAGTTACAATGGCACTGAAAAAAGTGACTTAGGGTTGTTTTTCCACACTTACGACCGTTGCAGCACCACGTGATCAAAATTCAGCCGCCGGGCGACCGACTCATATTTATAACGGTTGCTGTGTCCCAGGGGTCACGTGATTCCCCCTTTGCGACCTTCTGATAAGCAGAGTCAATGAGGAAGCCAGATTCACTTAACAGGCACGAGACTAACTTGACAACTGTAGTGATTCACTTAACAACTGTGGCGAGAAAGTTCGTAAAAAGGGCAACATTTACTTAACCAATGTTTTTATTTAACAACAGCAATGTTGGGCTCAATTGTGGTTGTAAGTCGAGGACTACCTGTAATCTGTAGCGGGTGCAAGAAAATTCCAGTTATTTCTTTAACCGTCTCCATACCTATTAATCACAGGTTCCCACCCCTGCCCCCTTTTTGCTTCTCTTGGCAGTCTCGACCACTCATTCTGCATGCTCATAGAGGGAGCTGCTCTTGCTGATCATCACCTCAGGAGAACAGTCAGCCTTTATTTTATTTTTTTTCCTGGTTGTTGTTGCTAAGTTGTGTCCGACTTGGCGAGCCCATGGGGCCATAGCATGGCAGGCTCCCCTGTCCTACGCTGTCTCCTCGAATCTGCCCAGATCCGTGCCCACTGCGTCGATGACGCTATCTAACCATCTCATCCTCCACTGTCCCCTTCTCCTTTTGCCTTCCATCTTTCCCAACATCAAGATCTTTTTCAGTGAGTCCTGTCTTCTCATTCGGTGGCCAAATGAGGGTTTGAGCTTCATTTTTTCCCCTGGATCAATTGATGCCCCAACACCGGAGGTTTCTAAGAAGAGATTGGACAAGCATTTGTCTGAAATGGTATAGCACAGGGGTGTCAAACTCAAGGCCCGGGGGCTGGATTCGGCCCGCAGAGTGTTTAGATCTGGCCCACGGGGCCGCCCTGGAAACAGCAAAGGCCCGGCCTGCGGTGCCTCTGCCAGTGAAAACGGAGCTCGGGAGGGCTACATGTGGCCCTCCTGAACTCCGTTTTCACTGGCAGAGGGTTGCAGGAGGAAGAGCGCTTGGGCCACCACACGAGCCCCCGACATGAGTGATGAGCTGGCCACACCCACCCTGGCCCCCCAAGGTCAAACACAACCCTGATGCAGCCCTCAATGAAATCGAGTTTGACACCCCTGGTATAGGGTCTCCTGCTTGAGCATGGGGTTGGACTAGAGGACCTCCGAGGTCCCTTGCAACTCTTGTTATTCTGTAATCTGGTACTTGCTGCCCATAGCATTCTTGGAATACTGTACATATGGCAGACTGGTGTTTCATCTCCAGAAGTCTTAAGGCTGGAAGGGAAAGTTCCTGGGAGGAAGCATTTCTTTATCTGTTGCTTAAGAAAAGGAATTTTAACTGTTGGGAACTATGATAGGAAGAAAGAAGCTTGTATTAGCATCAGCCCTGTGTGTTCTCACATGCCATTTGTTTAATTTGTAGCATTTGATATATAACTTGGCAGTAGCGTCTGCAATCCAAAGAACCTTACAATAAATACGCACGGCAGGCTTCAGACTCGTTACTGAATTGCTTAGGGTCCACCACAGAGCTTGTAAGAGCTTATCAAAACTTAAACAGAAGATGCCTGCGTTCTCACTTGTTGTTCTTGTTGAACTAAATTTCAATGGAGCGTATAAACTTTACTTTATTGGTAAGCCCATGGCCTTCACTTTAATGGATTGACTTCAAATCTCTGTAAACCTGGAAGTGAAGAACAGTGAAGAAATATTTGGATCCCAAAAATGCTTTTTCAAGAGGCGACTGGACTTTCCTGGTTTTTCTTTGAAGACATTTCGCTTCTCATCCAAGAAGCTTCTTCATTATAATTATAAATGAAATATAAATCCTTCCATTCCCCACCATCCAGTCAGAGCTGGAGAAGCTTCTTGGATGAAAAGCAAAATGTCTTCAAAGAAAAACCAGAAACTCCAGTCGCCTCTTGAAAAAGCACCTTTGGGACAACCATGAACCTGGATGACTGAGAATCTCCATAGACATATATCTCTGGGACAGTTCCTCAACCTTTTAAGATATGTGGACTTCAACTCCCAGAATTCCACAGCCAGCATGCTTTAGGACAGGGGTCTCCAACCTTGGCAACTTTAAGACTTGTGGACTTCAACTCCCAGAATTCCTCAGCCAGCTGGCTGAGGAATTCTGGGAGTTGAAGTCCACAAGTCTTAAAGTTGCCAAGGTTGGAGACCCCTGCTTTAGGATGTTACTTGTTATTAATTTAATTAAACATTGATTAATGTTTTATATACGAAATGACAGTATTTCATTTCATTCAGTAGTCTTTTTTTAATTGCCTGACCTAATCCTGATGTGCAGATATGAGGCGTTGGATCACAGTCCAAGTGATATCAGTTCATAATCTTTTAAATTCAATTTCAGTAGAATTACCTTATGCATACTAGCTTTTTTTTTCTTTTCTTTTTCCCCTTCTTCCTTGCAGATTTCCACAAGACAGCGCCCTACGTGGTCACCGGCAGCGTAGATCAAACAGTAAAAGTCTGGGAGTGCCGTTGATTGGATTTACATCTGACCCCCTCCCTCCCCTCCCTCTCCCTCTGGATGCACTCGGATACCATGGTTACCCATTGAGCTCTGTTTAAAATAAATATTGTCCTTTCATGTAAATTATTCTGGATGTAGATTGAGCTTATTAAATGTTACACACAAAGTATTCATGCATGGTGAATCCAAATTGTATACTGTAAATTTACATACGTTGTCTAGAAGTACCATAGGTTTAAGAATTTGGGCTGGCATTGGTCACATCAGACCTAAGAAGGCAGAAGCCGGTTGGTTGAATTAGGGGCACTTAAACTGGTGACAGCAAAATCATTCTGTACTGGATAAGCTGAATCCCCGACTCTACTGTTGGTGGTGCCTATTTACTAAGTGACTCATAACGGGGGTTCGTTTTTTGGGGGGGCGGGAGGGTTATTTCAGAAACACGTATCTCTGTAACATCACTTAAGTATGCTTAAGAAATCTAAAGATACTAGATTTAAAACAAAGCTGCAACTTAGAATCTTAAATGTAATTAATGGAAACAAATAAAATTTCTGGTTTTTTTCCCCCCCTGTCATGGTATTTGCCAAATCAATAGGATATATATTTATTTTGGTTTCCTATCACGTTTAAAAGAAGAAGAAAGTTAGTATGTTCATACTAACAGGCTGCAAAATAGGAAGAGAACCTTGGTATGGTGTGTGTGTATTTTTTTTTCCTTCCAATTTGGTTGTCAAGACATCCTTGCGTTCTAACATTTGATGCTTCGCGCAAAACCCATTATAGGAGACTGCTAGTCTTGCTCTTCCTTAGAAGCAGTCAGATGTGAGTCTCCCAGTTGACTCCTGAGGGTTCAGCCAACGCCATCTCTCGGTTGGTTTTGATTACGCTTTCAGGTTCGTGCAAAGCCAACAGTAGGGAAAGCCATCACCCCTCTTCCACCACCTCCCCCCCCCCCAAAAGCTGCCGGAGGTTTAAGTGGGACAATTCTGCACTCCCTTCCTTTTTCCAGTTAGTAACTTCTCAAAGCCAGCAGTCCCAGATTTTGGAGTGTTTTGTGGAAAACGTAGCAAGCTCTTACAGTACTACAAAAATTCCTGTTACAGCCAATGAAAAACAGTTATATGCTAACTGATAGCTTGCAAGTTTTTAGATCAGTATTTCTCAACTTTGAAGTCCTCCAGACTTAAAGTTGCCAAGGTTGGAGACCCCTGTCCTAATAGATGTACTTACCCTATTTGTTAGCATTATGGGTCAACTGCTCTTTTACCCACCATAAAGTCTAATCTTAACTGATCAGGCATATCTTTTTCTACCCCCAAATCCACTATATATTTTAAAAGACATGGTTATTTGCTTTTATTTGTTCTATGACTTATTTAACAAACAAAAAGCAAAAAGTGTCCCTTTAAACACAAGTCACAGAAACATTGGAGGATTGAAATGCATGCCAAGAGAAAAGGTTCCTTCAACTCCCAGAATTCCCCAGCCAGCTTTCTGGGAGTTGAAGTCCACTCATCTTAAAGTAGCTAAGATTGAGAAACAGTGATCTAGATCATTTCACAACCACATTTTGTTCCTTAAAGCCCCCCAACCTATTCTTCTTGAGGAAATACGGGCTACAGTCTTATTTCAATATAGAAAATTGGAAGAAAAATTCTAATTGTCCCTAATGTCGATCTAATCCCCCCCCCCGTGTGTGTGTGTGTGTGTGTGTGTTGAGGGCATTTGGGTTTCTTATCCAGGAACTAGGAGACCAAAGGTAGCTGGAGAGTAGTGGCTGGACGTGATCCTGTCATTTTGTGGTCAATAAGAACTTCCTGCTTGTAGACTTTGGATATTGGAGGTTTTCTATTTTAACGCGATGGCTCTCTGGTTTTTTGAGCATCTAACAATTCCTGCTAACAGCTGAAAAATATTTCTTGGTCAGATGTAGTGACTCGAATGGGTTGGTTTTTTTAAAGTGGAAGTAACTGTATTTGCATAATCAGTGAAACAAGGATACCTTACTAATGGGAGCTTACCACTATTGTGTTTTTCTACCGAAACAGCAAATAGAAATTGAGGCCAAATGTTTTGTTTTGTTTTGTTTTTTTCAATTTATTTGAGGGGGGGGAAGGAACTTACAAATTTGCCCCTTAATTCATAGTCCCTCATCAGTAAGCATTCTCAGGGATGGTTGTGGGTTTAACTAAACTAAGCCACGTTTTTCAACACAGAACCAAATGGGGGGGGGGGGAAAAAGTTCACCGTTGAAGCATTTGGTCATTTCGATCATGGGCAAAGTGGCTACAAAACGCCAGATTTCTGTACGGACAGTTCTCTGTGTCTGTTCAGTTGCAGGCAGTTTTTCTTGAACCATTCCAGAACTGCAGGAGCCGAGACTTTGCCCATGAAAAGTTCTAGATCCAAGTTTTTGGGTTTTTTGTTTTTTGTTTTGGTTCTTTCACCTGAAAAAAGTGCAAATTTTATTTTACTTTTTTTTGGGTGGTGGTGGTTTGAACACAATCCAAAAAACTTAAGTCGGGGTGTCCAATTTTGGCAACTTTTAAAACCTGTGGACTTCAACTCATCTGAATTTGGATCATGTGACTGGGGATGCTTCAACAGTCATAAGTTTGAGGACCAGACATAAGTCACTTTTTTCAGTGCCATTGCAACTTCAGTCAACACTAAACAAATGGTCATAAGTCGAGGATTATTCGTATCACGTTTCTCCCCATTTATATTTTCTTCCAAACCAGAAATCTTTAAGCTTGGCAAGTTTAATATTTGTGGACTTCAGCTCCCAGAATTCCCCAGCCAGCCATGCTGGCTGGGGAATTCTGGGAGTTGAAGTCCACAGGTTTTAAAAGTTGCCAACATTGGATACCCTTGACTCAAGTCTTGGAGCAATCTGCACTTTACACTTTTTTTTGTTTTTGTTTTAAAAGCCGTCCTACTTTGGTGTGTGGTGTGACCAATGATGTGCCCAGAGCACTAATAAAGAAAAAATTAAAAAATAAATAAAAATAAAACCACAAAATACTAGTTGCTAGCAAGTTGTCAAGAGCTGTGGAGCACTGTAGTCTTTTGGAAGCTTTGGCGATTGCTTCACTGTTCCCTTCCCCTAATCTCCCGTATCCCTTTCCAGGTTTGTTCTTGTCTGCTGCTCTTTCTGTTTTGCCTCTTACCTTTCTTTATGTCAGTTGAAGAGTTGGTCAAATCATCCTTAAAACCGCCTTTTCCCGTTCCCTCTCTTTGCCGGTTCCCGTGACTCCACAACCCGATCCATTGAAAGCTATTTAAAAAACGATAATATTTTGCGTTGGGTTTCACACATAGTTGTGGCTTGAAAATCCTGAAATGCAGTTTGGAATGTAAAATGGACCGAATTTGAGAGAGAAAATGACTTCTCTGTTTTATGATTTCAGTTATGTATTTTTTAAAAAAATGCCCAAGGTACTAGCTACTATAAATCTCTATTGATGATGGTGTATAAAGTTAGCAAAAGTGATTGGGGAGGAAATAGGATAAGGTTGATAAAAAAAATATATGTGGAACTGGATTTAGCAAGTCACAACTGGATATTAAGTCAGTTCCCCTTCCTTTTTTTCCCCTCTGTCCTTGTAACTGCTTTTTTGTCCTAAGCACATCCTTTGAATTTTTCCAAAGTTCTTTCTGGAAGTAATTAGCAAAAATTGTCCATGTTTTAGAAGTTTGATCCTGACACTGACAAGAAGACACGAGTCTTTCTCTCTCTCTCTCTTTTTTTTAATCCAGTAAGAGCGATGTAGAAATTGCTATTGGAGAACGTTTTTCCTCACCCCCCAGAATGTAGGAGTTAACTGAAGATATTGACACGATTAAAATTAAAAACAAAAAATCAGTAAAGGAATGTATATAATACTGCTCTGTGTTTTACAGTAAGATTTGTTGCTCTCAGACTGTGTAAAACAAAATTTATTCATGTTTTCTGCATATTAAAACAAAAATCTTATTGTACCAATTGGTAAACTATTAAATGAATATAAAACTAAATGTGTTTCTCTTTTGTTTAGGTGCAGAAAAGATTGGATGAGTTTTACGGCTTGCCATCCGTGCTTGCCGTAAGGGGAAAAAGCAGATGTAAATGGTCTCGAGCGTCAATGTAGAGGACAATATTGATCTGAGCTGTAAAACTGTGTGGTTGGTTAATGGAGGGGAGATAAGGACAAGGCTCGGGACAGGCAGCTGATGAGTTTGGGCTGCACAGACTTCCTTGCCTTCAGAAAAGGAGCTCCTCTTCACTCACTGCTGTCATTTTTATTTACACACCGCCCTCCAAGGGAGGCCAGAGTTGAGGGAATCCGGAATGCCACCTTTGGCATCAAGTCATCAACATTGGCTTCATCTTTAGGGTGGAAAATTGAGCCCATGTGCGCCTTCCCTATCTGGGCTGCTGAAATTTGATTCTTCTGCACAGAGGATTGAAGTAGCACATATGAGGCCTTTGGAGAAGGTGATGATGGTGATCATCATCATCATCATCATTATCCCACCATTATATAATGATCCTGCCTGAGCAGCGTGTGGCCTAGTGGTGAAGATGCTGCCCTTCCAACTTGGAAGGCTGAGAGTTCAATCCTAGGCAGCGACAGACGTTTCTCTAGCAGGGTGCAATGAGAAAATATCTGCTGTGAATTCCGCGTAGGCGTCAGGAAGGGCATCCGGCCAGTAAATGCTCAGCTCCATTCAGTCGCTTGACTCCACCCCTAAGCAAGGGATTATAGGGTCATAAAAAGAAATATGGTTCTGCCTCTTATATTCCTTACAACAGCCCCCCGTTAGGTGGGTTAGGCTGAGAGAGGGACACAACCAACTTTCATGCCTGAGGGAGAACTACAGGTCACCGTCTCCCAGTTTATAGCCTAGCACCTTCACCACTATGCTAAACTGCCTTTGAAATATGCACAAATTGCCCCTTAAGCCTCCAGAAATGCTAAGAACTTTACAGGTAGTCCTTGTTTAATGATTGGTTGTTTCACAACCACAGTTCCAACACCACAGAACAGGTGCTTCATGGCCTGTAAAGCCCACTGCAGCTGTTGTAAATGAGACCACTCAAGGTCATATATCTGCATGTCAGACAGTCACCTGTCTGCATTTCAGGTAGGTCAGTTTTACAACTGGTTGGGGCATTCTGTAATCGGTCATGGCTTTTTGTGATCAGTGTGACTGCAATTTGCAATGATTTTTGCTGGTTTCTGGCAAAAAGACGCCCATTCAAATGAATGGATTCGCTTAACAAAACAGGCCAGAAAATTACTTACAGTCACAGGTATCTCAAATTATGACCGCAATGACATACAACCATAATTCCAGGCTCAATTGCAGTCGTAAGTTGAGGACTACCTGTAATCATAGCTGTGATGTCACTGGATATATTCCCTGTAGCAGGAATTGAAGGGACAATGATTAAATTGCTAGGCCAAGAACATTTCAACACTCGTGTTTAGTGAAATATAGCAACAGCACTTAGACTTATATACCGCTTCACAGTGCTTTACAGCCCTCTCTAAGTGGTTTACAGAGTCAGCATATTGCCCCCAAATATAGGGTGAGGTGGGAGCTTCTGTGCTAGTTAACGCAGTATTTTTATATTTATTTCAAGTTTACCCTCAGCTGTGGGAGTTACCTGGGTGATTTTGGCTTAGTCACTGTCCCAGCACAAGAGGCAGCAAGATTGTAGGGGGGAATTGGGAAGGCAGTGATATCTACGCTGCCTTTTGCTCTTGGGACAAAAAAGCAACATTAGCGATCTAATCAATTATAAATAAATGGCCTTTCCCTAGTAATAGTTGCTCCCTCCGGGGGATCCATGTCGAACCTGCAAAGAGAGGCCTGCATTTCTGTGTTAATGATAGAATGCCTATAGCAAGACCAAGTTCCACGCTAGAGCTGAGGAAAAACAACATGGATGGGAAAGGGGCTTAGAAAGTGGTCTGCCTGGAGGTTGAGCCGTAGATTTGGTTTTACCAGATTTTTCATTGCAGGGAGCAATCGACAGATCCTTTAAAAGTAAAACTGGAATCAACCATCTGGCCAGCGCTGAGATGTAATAGAATCCATTTGAGAGAATGAGAGAAAGATCCTTGCTGAGGGAGATGTATGGATGTTGTATATGAGAGAGATTGACAAGCGGTTGCCTCCAGGCCCTGATTATTTATCTATGGTCATCTGTCAGACTTAACAATAGCCTACAGCAGCGGTTCTCAACCTGTGGGTCGTGACCCCTTTGGGGGTCGAACAACCCTTTCACAGGGGTCGCCTAAGACCATTGGAAAACACATATTTCCAATGGTCTTAGGAACCGAGACACCGCATTATCGCGCCAAAGGGTCGCGGCGTGATGACATCATCGCGCCAAAGGGTCGCGGCATTAGGAAGGTTGAGAACCACTGGCCTACAGCAACACAAACCACAAGAAGACATCTATGCTAAAATGACAACCTGTATTCAGAAATTAAAAAGAAAGCAACTATATACTCCCTAATACTACGAGGTGGCGCAGTGGTTAGAGTGCAGCACTGCAGGCTACTTCAGCTGACTGCTAGCTGCAGTTTGGCGGTTCAAATCTCACCGGCTCAAGGTTGACTCAGCCTTCCATCCTTCTGAGGTGGGTAAAATGAGGACCCAGATTGTTGGGGGCAATATGCTAACTCTGTAAACCGCTTAGAGAGGGCTGTAAAAGCACTATGAAGCGGTATATGAGTCTAAGTGCTATTGCTATTGCTATAATACCAGATAAACAACTACCTAATAAAATGTGGTTTACAGTTGACACACATTCTCCAAAGGTCCTCCAGGAGAGGATCTCCCCAAGGGGACCAGTCTGGTGGCCAGAAGGAAGCTATTTTAGAGCAAGCATGGAAACCAGAATCAGAAAAATGGTTCTACATTCAGTGCTGGTCATCTCGCAAAATTAAGAGACTCGCACACAGCTTCTGGGAAGAATTCCTTGGACAAAGCTGGAGGAAGCAAGCCCGAGGGCACCAGGCCATTGATGGGTTTTTAAGAGAAAACTAACACCTTGAATTGTACCCAGAGTTTAATGAGAATCGGTATATCTCACAGGATGGATGCAATAACTGAAGTAGGTTGCGCCAGTCAGTGTGGGTGGCTGCATTTCAGATCAGTTGTAAGGTCCAAGTGGATTTCAAAAACAGCCCCATGGAAATCATGTGCCAGAATTCTGTGGGATGATCAAGGTAGAATCTTCCTGCTCCAGGAAGAGCTGCAATTGGTGTACCTGCTGAAGCTGGGCGAAAAATGCTTTTGGCCATGATTTTACACTGTCCATCCAGGTGTAGCAAGAGACTGAGAGAGCTCAATGTTGCATATCTGCTCCCCTTAGGGGCAGTGCCTACTCAATCAATGGGTCCTGCCCTGTAGATATCCCAGGCCAGTAAATCTTAGGTGGACCAGAGCAACAAGCCAGATGCAACACAGATTACAATACAATCATGGAGAATGAGCATTTACCTGCCCATGGTTGCTATACAGTGAATGGCTTACCTTCAGAAGTGGGTGCTCCATCACTCGAGGTTTTTGTAAGAAGAGATTGGACAGCCATTTGTCCAGAACGGTATGGGGTCCTCTGCTTGAGCAGGGGGTTGGACTAGAAGATCTCCAAGGTCCCTTTCAACTCTTGTTATTCTGACATGGCGGTTATGAACTCCATGGTTTTCCAATATATGATCCCAACACATGGAGTTAAGCCACTCAATACCAGAAGGCACGTGACTAAAGACAAGTCAACATCAGATTTAAGTTGTGCAAATCCATGTGTTCGCCACTAGCACACGTGGCTGCAAGGGTTTGTTCCAGGGCTTAGATCACAGAGAGAGAACACACTTGTGGCTTGATGAATCTGCTAGGCAAGGCAGGACTGGGCATGTTGGAGGAATTGCACAGGCATATATTATCTGGAAGTGAAAGATTTCCGTGTCTGCGAGGTTAATGGTTAGCAGGAATAAATGGAATTCATTTTAAATGCTAGTGGAAAGCCTCAGAGCAGCAATTTGACCTAAATTAAACTAACCCAAATGAATTATGGTGTTAATTGGAGCAGACACCATTTAATTAACCTAATTAGTATCGATTCTCCCATATAGTCTCCTCCAATAAATTGGTTTTTCCTAGACACACTATCTTTGCCTTAATTTTCTACATCAGGAAATAGTAACTTTTGATTACCTCGAGTTTTATACATAAGGTTGGAATAATCATTTCTGAACAAACCATTAGGCTGTGCAACGTCTTCCAAGTTGTTGGCTTTCCTTCCCCCCCCCTCCCCCCCTGGAATAATAAGCAAAGAACCCTTGGGAGTGACTGGCTCTTACAGGTTGTCTTCAATTCACAACCGGCTGCTTAGCCGCTATTCGAAATTACAACCAACCAGAAAAATAGGACTTGCAACCTGGATTCAAAGTTCTGACGATTGGGCCCCCTCTATATGGTCACATGACTGAAATTTGGGCACTCGGCAACACGGCCACAATGCAGCGATTTGCAGTATCCTAAGGTCACACCTCTGCATTTTATGAAGGTTATTTCTGGCCTTTGGTATGCCCGTAGCGAAGTATTGGTTTTCTTAAAAAAGGTAAAATTAGGTCAGTCATGTGAATGACCTGTTTTACAACTGTTGTGACATAATGGCCGCAATGGGCAGGCTCCATTATGGTCATATGTCGAGGACTACCTACACTAGTGCAAGAAAATCATTTAAACACCTACATTCTTCAAGAGGAGCTTTTTCGTGTTATAAAATGGCCTCTATAGAAATGTTCTGATACTGCATATTGCATAGGTCCCAGATCCAATGATCTGAGGTAGATACTTCTAGCTGTAACTGCGTATCGGAAAAGGTTGACTCTAATCAAAGAAATAAAATAGCACGACAGCTGCAGTCCTAGTGAAGGCAAATTTGATTCTACCATCACTTGAAATCCTAAGAGGGGGGGAGGTAAACTCCAAACGCATGATTGGCACTTAATGGAACTTGCAAATGGAATCAAATACTTTATTCCTCTGTTCCGGAAGAAAAAACAAATAGCAGTAGCAATAACACTTAGACTTATATACGGCTTCACAGTGCTTTACAGCCCTCTTTAAGTGGTTTAGAGTCAGTATAATGCCCCCAACAATCTGGGTCCTCATTTTACCTATCTCAGAAGGATGGAAGGCCGAGTCCACCTTGAGCCTGTCCGGATCGAACTGCTAGCAGTTGGCAGACCCAGCCTGCAATACTACTGCATTCTAACTACTGCATCACCAACAAATGCCACGTTGTTAGCCAGGTTGCAATCGTGTGGAAAGTAAAACCAGCCAATATGGAAAATATTGCTAGAAAGGCCTCCACCAGCACCCCAATATTAAAGATGGATCCAAATGTTCCCAAAGATAAATTAAGTGTGCACTTTCCCCCTTCAATCAAATCCTCCTGAGAATTCTTCCCAGATGTTTGCGTCCTGCCATCTTTCTATAGTATCCAACTTTTGTTGTTCTCTCACAAGGCCATCACAAACCCACAAATGTGAAACTGGCAAATTGACCATCTCAGACTATTTTATTAATATCAAATGTATTTGCCACCAATCTTGCAGTTCGAAGCGACTCTTGAGCGGACTATTTCTGGACCTTCCAGAGACCATAGGATGCAACATAGACAGGAGAGCCAAATTCCCTCCCACCCAGTAAAATAACATTGGAAAATGAGGTGCATTAGGAGGGTGCAAAACCGTTTGACCATCTCTACTACTTTTTAGTTCATTTCAGAAAGCCCCGAAAAATCTTAATTCACTGCCACATAAGAGTGGATTCTGCTTTAAGCAGAATGGACAACTGAGGATTATAGGTAGTCCTTGACTTACAACAGGCCACAGTGGCACTGAAAAAGTGACTTATGACCATTTTCCATACAACTGTTAGTCAACTGATCAAAATTGAGATGCTTGGCAACTAACTCACATTTATGACGGCTGCAGTGTCTAGGCAATCTTACAAGCTAAGTCAATGGAGAAGCCAGATTCACTTAACTGTGTTACTTAATAACTGCGGTGTTTCACTTAACTGTGGCAGGAAAGGTTGTAAAATGGGACAAAACTCTGTCTCGCTTAGCAACAAATTTTGGGCTCGGCTGTGGTGATTGGTTGAGGACTAGCTTTATTGCGAAGGTCACTAGAAATTTAACTAGAGCAGTATTCTCAACAGTGGCCACTTGAAGACGTGAGGGCTTCATTCCAACAGAATTCTGGGAGTTGAAGTCCACATATCCTCAAGTGGCCACGGTTGAGAAATGCTAGATTATGGCATCGTCTAAACACTCTTCTTATTGGACTTTGGGGCAGGGGAGACACATTTTGAGGCCTAATATGTCAACAAGGTACCTGTGGAGTTTGACAACTCTGAACAGCATCAGTTTACCTGTCCACAACAAAGCATTTGTAGTGCGGGCAAAGATGGATGCTGCTCCCTGGCAGAAGTGTCCCATTTCTTCTGTTCCCCTAGAAGAGGGGTGTCAAACTTGCAGCCCGGATGCGTCATGCGCTGGCGACGCCCACCCCCGTTTTAGCGAAGGGGGGAAAAGTCGCAATATGTCACGTGACGGACGTGAGTTTGACACCACTGCCCTAGAAAAACAAAAGGACCCACAGTGGGGGGAGTTCTCTTGTTTTTAGCATTGGAGGTCGCCTTTTTGGAAAGCAGGACTGGCCCCAAGGCAAAGCTATGAGAAGAGAGATAGCCTGGCCCCCTCTCAAAATACGTCGGTCCTGTACTTCTCTACCTGGTGAAAATATGTGGCTTCACACAGAGAGAAGAGAAATGAAAGCAGATGCAGCATTAGATTCATGATTCTTGGTTTTTAATACATTCACAGATAAACCTTAGAAACAAAAGAGACATTGATTGATTCGATTCTACTGCTGGGGCAGTTGTTTGTTTTTCCCTCCATGGATGATATTCTTGGTTGGATGTGTCCACTGTTTCTCTCCACCCACCCTCTGTTCCAAGGATGCTCTGGGCAAGTGGGTTTCCTTTTGTGCAAATTGTCCCCCCTCCTCTGGAATGGGGGGGGGGAGGGAGAGGGAGAGCACACAGGCACTGAGGATTAGCCAAGAGGCAGGTGGGGTGGGACAATGTGGTGATGGGGAAGTTGACAGGTTTGAAGGGTGGTACGAGACGATCAGCCCCTCCCAAGCCCTGGAACTCAGGAGTGGTCAGTGGAAGTCAGTGGCACTCTCGTTCCCATCACTCTGGGCCCCGGGTCTAACCATTCACTTGCAAATGCTTGGGAGGGGGAGAGGGAGGCAAGGAGACACCTTGGTTCAACCAATATTGAAAGTGGGTTTTAACATTCCGATTCCTGTACTTTCTTTGGGACGTTTTTATCCTATTCCATCTTGTGTATACCCGAAGGAATTCATTTAGGCACTCTCTTCTTTTTTTCCTGGGACGTGACAAAGTTGCAAACCAAAATAATAAAATGCTCCCTGTTATTTGCCCTCCCCTAAGATAAAAAGCTAAACGTGGCACCTGAATGGAACACAGTGGCTTTTCTTCCTAAATGTGAGCGGGGGGGGGGGGGGGGGTTTTTATGTGCCTCAAAAGTTTGTCTCTTCCGTACCAAATCCATTTGGGCTTTTTTAAAAAAATCAATATTCAGATAAAAATATGGCTGAATTTATATTTAATATATAATATTTATAATGTTGCAGACACCTAAACAGTGTTTAAGGGGCTGAGGCTTAAAGGCAGGAAGAAAGAAGGGGAAGAAGAAAAAAAAAATACATTTTAAAATCCATAGTGGTGGGGTGATGGGCAAAAATTTTTGCAAAGTTAAATGTCCTTTTTTTTTAAAGTCAACATAAAAATGACCTGAGAAATATTATATTATCCCTCACTTGGAATTAAATCTCTTATGTACACAGTAGAAATGGATGGATGATACTCACACACACACACACACACACGCAACATACATCTCCTGCCCCTCTTCTTCCTCTCTCGCCACCTCGATGCGGCATCCTTGGTCTACGTCTAGCTGGGCCGTTTTGGGCACAGAGCTTTGCTGTTCCAGGCCACCTGAGATGCCTGCGGGTGGTAGTTTATAGACAGGTAGACTTTACTTCTCAAAATTTTGTTCTTTTGCATTGTATATTCATTGTACCAGTGCAAATCAAACACAAAACGAAAAAAAAAAAAAATTATCCCCCCCCCTTGAAAAATCATTTTACAAGTGAAAAGCAAAAAAAAAAAAAAAAAAAAAAAAATTATCCCTCCCCAGAAACAAACAACATTGCCAAAATTGTCCCAGGGTGAGGCTTAAACCACCTGGGGCAAATTCTGTGATGAGGACCAGTGAACTAAAAAGCTCCTTAAAGCTCTAAGGGGTGTTGGGACGGATGGGCTGGCTTCGGTCTTTCTCTTCGGTCTCCAGCTGATCACTGCTCCGGAAGGATTCTTGCAGCTGCTGCCGTCTCTGTACCTCGGCCTTAAGGCTCTCTAAATCTTTTTGGCTGTGGAAAGAAAAGGAGAAAAATAAGGAATTACTCCTTCTGTGGGAAGCTTCCATTCAGAGGCAATTATCAGAAGGAAGAGGGATGGTTTTAGACTCGGTGCACCAAAGGAAGCTAGGCTGTCTTCCTTCCTTAAAAGCAAGAATCTGAGGGGACGTTTTTGGGCAGGAAGACTATCGGCCTGAAATGCAGAAGGCCACCAGGGTCAACTTGGGCACTAGACTAGGCCTAAGCTGCCGTACCTAAAGATGAAGCAAGCACATAAGCAGGATGGGCAAAAGCCAGGAAAAGATCCCTTAGGGAAAGGAGTTAAGAAGGAACCACGATCAGGAAATGAAGGGAAAAAAATGTAACCTGAACCAGATAAAACAAGCTGGGCCTGAGCACATGGGAAAAACCCTCCCCAAGACTCATAAATTGCTAACAGACTTGTAAGTCAATGGGGCTGTCACTCTTGTGAATGAACAAAGCAAGGTCTTGAGGGGATAAAAGGGGTCCTGAAAGCCCACCCACTCTGAGTCTTCTTCAGATCCAGGCATGGCAGCTTCCTTCTTTCGGGCTAGTGCCTGCCTGCCTAGTTGAGGACGTGAGTAAATGTGGAGGAGTGTATGTCTGTACATGTGAGAAAGAACAAGTTATACACATGATAAGCAATACAAGTTTTGCTATTATTTTAAATTCACTGGGCCTCCCTGTACTCAAAAGAATTATTTGTTTGGTTGAAAGTGATTTGTGTGTGGCCATTTTCCAGGGCGGTGAGTGTATGAATGACCGTAAGCTGAACCTCGGAGCATGTGTGTAACAGAGTTAACCTGTGGTAAGATGGGTGGCCAATAAATTTCAAAAATAAATAAATAAATATAAAAATAAACAGCACCTCGCTGAAAGAAATTAGTGATGGGTCACTGCAGAGTTTGGGTAGATGGATAGATAAATCTGATCGGTTCTTTTAGATAGATGATAGACAGACAGATTATAGAGATAGATGGTAGATAGATAACAGATGAGATAGATGATAGAGATAAATAGATGATAGACAGATAGATGATAGATAAATAGATATTGAGATGGATAGGAATAGAATAGATAGATAGATAGATGATAGATAGATAGATAGATAGATAGATAGATGATAGATAGATGATAGATAGA
>QLTV01003107.1:1442607-1490453 GCA_003457575.1 Thermophis baileyi | reverse complement strand
TCTTGTTCTACCCTCAGGTGCTTTGGAGAATAGCTTGACTCCCTCTTCTTTGTGGTAACCCCTGAGATATTGGAACACTGCTATCATGTCTCCCCTAGTCCTTCTTTTAATTAAACTAGACATACCCAGTTCCTGCAACCGTTCTTCATATGTTTTAGCCTCCAGTCCCCTAATCATCTTTGTTGCTCTTCTCTGCACTCTTTCGAGAGTCTCAACATCCTTCTTACATCGTGGCGACCAAAACTGAATGCAGTACTCCAAGTGTGGCCTTACCAAGGCATTATAAAGTGGTATTAATACTTCACGTGATCTTGATTCTATCCCTCTGTTAATGCAGCCTAGAACTGTGTTGGCTTTTTTGGCAGCTGCTGCACACTGCTGGCTCATATTTAAGTGATTGTCCACCAGGACTCCAAGATCCCTCTCACAGTTACTACTATTGAGCAAGGTACCACATATACTGTACCTGTGCATTTTGTTTTTCTTGCCTAAATGTAGAACTTTACTTTTTTCACCATTGAATTTCATTTTGTTAGATAGCGCCCAATGTTCAAGTCTGTCAAGATCCTTCTATTTCTTAAGCCTATCTTCTAGAGTGTTGGCTATTCTTGCCAGCTTGGTGTCGTCTGTAAATTTGATGAATTCCCCATCTATTCCCTCATCCAAGTCATTGATGAAGATGTTGAAGAGTACTGGGCCTAAAACAGAGTGCAGTGGAGCACCTTGGGGTACTCCACTGCATACTTCCCTCCATGTAAATGCAGTTCCATTGAGGACTACACGTTGAGTGTGGTTGGTCAGCCAGTTTAGAATCCGTCTGGTGGTGATGCTGTCTAACCCACATTTTTCTACTTTATCTAGTAGTAGGTTATGGTCTACTTTATCAAATGCCTTACTGAAGTCCAAGTAAATTATATCAACAGTATTCCTCTGGTCCACTAATTTTGTCACTTTGTCGAAGAATGCAATAAGATTTTTTGGTTATTACTTTGTTTGCTTCTAGGTGTTCACTGATTCATTGCTTGATAATCTTTTCCAGAATCTTCCCTGGTATTGAGCTCTCAGTCTGATAGGTCTGTATTTTCCTGGATCTATTTTTTTCCCTTTTTTGAAGATGGGAACTACATCAGCTCTTTTCCAGTCCTCTGGCAGTTCCCCGGTGCTCCAGGATCTTTGAAAGATATAGTTCGAAAGACGAACTTATCTTTTCTTTTATGTACACTGAGAGCATATGCACCAAGACAAATTCCTTGTGTGTCCAATCACACTTGGCCAATAAAAATTCTATTCTATTCTATTCAGTGGTTCTGAAATCTCGTCTGCCAGTTCTTTCAGAACCTTGGAGTGTAATCCATCCAGTCCTGGTGATTTGAACTTGTCTAGGGTAGACAGGTGTTCAGTTACCATTTTCTTCCCTATTTTAACTTGTGTTCCTAATCTGTTTTTTGGGTGCTGTTTTTGATAGGCTGGACTGTTTTTTCCCTTTCTGTAAAGACAGATGCAAAAAATGAGTTAAGTAGTTCTGCTTTCTCCCTGTTGCTTGTCACCTTCTTGCCACTTTCTCCCAGCAATGGACCAATTGTTTCCTTGACTTTCTTTCTTGTTTTAACATGTTGGAAGAAGCTTTTTTTTGTTATTTTTTACTTTTGTTGCAAGCCTTTGTTCATTGTGAGCCTTAGCTTTCCTCACTTCATCTTTACAGGCTCGGGCTATTTGCTGATATTCTGCCTTAGTTATTTCCCCCTCTTTCCACTTTTTATACTAGTCCTTTTTGTCTTTCAATTTGTCAGAGAGTTCTTCATGCAGCCATGCTGGTTTCTTTTGAGAGCTGTTATTTTTCTTCTTCATTCTTCTTCATTAATATTCTTTGTTAAAGGTAGCCATCATTTTAGTGCCAATTATTCTCCATATCAGGCACTTTTCAAAATTTCCCAAGCTTCTTGAGTTGTTTTCCCCTTGAGGATTCTCATCCATGGAATCCCTCTCTCTATCTCTCTAAGTTTATTGAAATTGGCTCTTTTAAAGTCCAAGACTCTAGTTTGACTTTGTTCTACTACTTGTGCTTGCATAATCCAATATTAGATAGATAGATAGATAGATAGATAGATAGATAGATGTCCAGCCTCCTCATTCAAGAAAGTAAAAACTCTTGAAACTTGGCATTTCAAAAGGGACCTTTTATTGAACTGGAGTGATAGCAAGACGAAAGAAAAGCAGGCTCTGAGGCCCCTCAGGCAATACAGTTAGAATAAAGGAATTAGAAACCCCTCCCAACAGTCCGATGTGGATTCAGCCAATCTGCAGGTATGAAGATGTTATTGTACCGGCCACTCTGAGAAAGCAATAAGGGAACTTTCTCAGGGTCATCCTCTGCCGGCTTTCGGGTGATACAACCCACATGGCCCTCTCTCCCCTTACATTTCCCAAAAGATGCGAAAATGCCAGAGTGCCTAGGCGCCAGGCTAAAGGTTATAAATCAATAGACTACAGGATATAGGATACATAAGGAAGAAAACAATAAAGTAAATAATGTAACCAAGGATCCCCCCTTCCCCTGAAGAATGGCAGATTCACAGATCTGACATACTGCCCTCCTTAGAAAAAAGGATAATCCACCTGGAAAGAGACAAGGAAAACATACAATTAATTAAGATGGTTTGTTTGGGTATTTCTGGTGGAATTTCCTTAAAAGCGTAGGGGCTTGAACTTGTTTCTTAGCTACCTACTCATTTTGAGATGGTGGCAGGTGTTTCCAGGCTACCAAGTATTGCGTGGAGCCATGGTGAGTGCGTGAATCAAGGATTTCCTTAATTTCAAAATGTTGTTCTCCTTCCACCAAAAGGGGGACCGGAGGTGTGGGTAGAGAGGGTCTGATGTTGGAGGTAATTTCTGGTTTGAGTAAGCTACAGTGAAATACGGGATGGACTTGTCTAAGAGTTTTGGGGAGGAGTAATTACACTGTGACAGGGTTTATGACCCTAGTGATGGGGAAAGGTCCTATGAATTTTGGTCCCAATTTCTTTGAGGGTTGTAGTGATTGCAAGAATTTTGTAGATAAATAAACTCTATCTCCCACTTTGAATGGTTTTGATTCAGCCCTCTTTTTGTCTGCCTGAGTTTTAAATGCTGCTCTAGCTTCCTGCAGGGCTAACCTCACTACCGGCCATGTGGTTTGCAAATTATGCATCCACTCCTTAATGGAGGGGATGTTTGGCTCTTCTATGGGTAATTCTGGCATCGGAGTGAATTCTTGGCCGGTGGCTACTTGGAATGGAGTAAATCCTGTGCTGGTGTGCACTGAATTATTGTATGCTACCTCAGCAAAAGGTAAAAGGTCTGTCCAATTATCCTGTTGGTAGTTTATAAAACATCTCAAATATTGTTGTAGTACCCCATTCGTACGTTCCACCCCCTATTCGTCTGCGGGTGGTGGGAGGAGCTTAAACCTTGGCGGTGCCTAGTAGGTTCAGGAAAGCCCTCCAAAATTTTGAAGTGAACTGGACTCCCCGATCAGAAATAATCCTTTGGGGAGCTCCATGGAGGCGATAAATGTGGACGAGGAACATTTTTGCCAGTGCCTTAGCAGTTGGGATTTTTGACAGGGGATGAAATGGACCTGCTTGGAGAATAGGTCCGTTACAACCCAAATAACAGTATTTCCCACGCTTTCTGGCAGTTCTACAATGAAATCCATGGAGATCTCTCTCCAGGGTGCTGAAGGCTCAGCTACGAGCTGTAAAAGTCCAGGGGATTTTCCCTGCTGTTTTTTAGCTGCAGCACAGACAGGGCAGCTGGCGACGTAGCTTTCTATGTCCTTTTTGAGTGTTGGCCACCAAAATTGTCTTTTGATGAGGTGCAGAGTTTTTACAAATCCAAAATGTCCTGCCAATCTGGAATCATGGCATCTTTTCATAAGGTCCAGTCTTTGGCTTGCAGGAACATATAGTTTTCCTCCCACCCAAGCTAAATCGTCCTTAATCAAGCAGTTATTTTTGTGGGCTTGGAACCATTCATCCTTGGCTAGGGCTGCCTTAAAAGCCTGGGTGGTAGCATTGTCGGTGGGCAGGTCTTGTTTGGCTTGTGCTCTTGTGATTACTTTAGCTGCCAGCTGGGGGGTTTGGAGCAAAGGTTTAATTATTTCGGCTTTTGTGCTATTGTATTGGGGTTTCCTGGAGAGCGCGTCCGCCAGAAAGTTTTTCCCCCCTGGGAAGTATTTGAGCGTGAAGTCAAACCGCTTAAAGTATTGCACGCAGCGTACCTGCTTGGGGGAAAGTTTTCGTGGGGTCTTAAGGGCTTCTAGGTTTTTGTGATCAGTCCAGACTTCAAATGGGATTTTGTTCCCCTCCAGGAAGTGCCTCCATGTGAGGAGAGCCCAATGTACGGCATAAGCTTCCTTCTTCCAAATAGTCCATCTCTGTTCCGTTTCAGTTAATTTTTTGGAAGTGTAGGCACATGGTTGTAGCTGGTCTTGCTCGTTCTTTTGGAGTAAGATGGCCCCCACTGCTACGTCGCTGGCATCTGCTTGTATTACAAACGGTTTATCTGGATCTGGGTGTTTCAGTACTGGCTCGGCTGAGAACAATTGTTTAAGTTTTTCAAATGCCGCTTGGCATTCCATTGTCCAATTTAGTGGTTGTTTTGGTTTTGGTTTGTCCTCCCCTTTTGTCTTTAGCAGGTTAGTTATGGGGAGGGCAATTTTTGCAAATGCCAGAATAAATTGGTGGTAAAAGTTTGCAAACCACAAGAAGCTTTGTAACTGTTTATGTGTGCGGGGTGGCTCCGAATAGATTACGGCTTGTACTTTTTGTGGTTCCATCTCTATCCCCTCGTGGGATATTCGGTACCCTAGGTAGTCTATTTTCTCCTGGTGAAATTCACATTTAGAAAGTTTTGCATAAAGTTTTGCGGACTGGAGTTTGTTTAGGACCGCTCGGACTAGTTTTACGTGCTCTGCTTTGGTTTCTGTGTATATTAAAATGTCATCAAGGTAAACTAAGACCCCTTTGTATAAATGCTCGTGAAGCACCTCGTTTATTAGTTGCATAAAAACGGCTGGGGCGCCCTGTAATCCGAATGGGAGTACTTTAAATTGGTAGCAACCCAGTGGGGTATTGAATGTGGTCTTCCATTCGTCCCCTTCCCTTATTCTGATGCGGTAATAAGCCTCTTGTAAGTCCAGTTTAGAGAAGATTTTTCCCTTAGAGAGGTGTGCTAGCATGTCTTTCATAAGGGGGAGGGGGTATACATTTTCTACGCTCACAGTGTTGATATTTCTATAGTCTACGCAAAGGCACAAAGTGCCGTCTTTTTTCTCACGGAATAATACTGGGGCTGCGATTTTTGGTCGGGTAGGTTCGATAAATCCCCTTGCTAGGTTTTTTTCAATGAACATTCTCAGTTCGTCGAGTTCTCGGGGGGACATGCTATACATTTTTGGCTTTGGAAGTTTGGCTCTTGGTAAATTTCGATGGCACAGTCTGTGGCGCGGTGGGGTTGGGTTCATCAGAACCTTCTTCGCTGAAAACCTCGGCTAGGTCCCTGTATTCTTTTGGGATGCCCTGGGTTGGCATGGTCCAGCTGGGCATTGCCATTTCTTTGCTCCCCCATCCCCTTTCAGGCTTCTCCTCTTGTTCGTCTGCAAATGTTATGTGTCCTTGGAATCTTATGGTCCCTCGCTTCCAATTTACTTTAGGGTTCCATTTCCTCAACCACGTGAGTCCCAGAACTAGCGGCCATTCCATTCCAGGTGCTATTATAAACGTGAGTGTCTCGTCATGGTTCCCATGCTTATTTGCAAAGGCTCTGTGGCAAAAATGGCTGGCTCCCGCCCCTCCCCCCCGCTACTGTCCCGTCTAGCTGGCAGAAAGCGATGGGGGTTTTTAATTTCCTTAGATGGATCCCCAGTTTACCCACTAGGGTTGGACTAATTAGGCATCGGGTGCACCCCGAGTCCAGTAATGACGAGATTTTCTCCCTCTTCCCTTGGCTGGGGATGAACAGTCTTAAGGGTAGGGTGAGTGGTTCGACTGGGTCGCTTACCAGCGGGTCGTCTTCCGGATCGCTTTCAGATGGACTCAGGTCTTCACGTTGAAGTTCGTTGAGGGAGGGTGAAACTCCATGGCTTCTCTGCTTCTTAAACGGTTTCTTTTCCTCGGGTTTTTTTTTTTTGATTTCGTGGGCTTTCCTCCAGACAGGCGTTCGGGCTTCCTGGCGGGAGTTTTCGAGCGGCACTCTGCTGCGTGGTGCCCCTCCTTTCTGCACTTGAAACAGGCCGATGGCCTCGTTGCTAGGGCGGTTTGATCCCTACCTCTTCCCCTGAGGTGGGGATCTTCTCCCTTCCCGCTTGGTACTGGTTTTGGGTCATGTCGATCTCCGTTTCCTCCGCCATGAGGTACCATTCGTGCAGGCAGTTAGAGCCCCCCCAGGCTAGGCAAGCAATGTATAGGTAATCATTCAGCCCATCTTTGAACCAGCTCACCAAGATGTCTTCTGGCCAATCCACCCGGCAGGCGAGGTCTCAGAATTCCTCGGTGTATTCGGCTACTGGCCAGCGACCCTGCTTCATGACTCTGATGACTCTGATGCGATCGCGGGCTTTGCGGTCAGCTAGTGGGTCCTCAAACGTCTGAGGGCCATCATGAAACGGTTGAAATTCCGCAGCTCAAGGGCATCGGCGTTATGGAGGGTTACCATCCACCGGGCAGCTGTCCCCTCTAAGGCTAGGGTGACAACTTGAACTCGCGCCCCCTGGGTTGGGAAGTTTCGGCCGTATTCTTGCATATATGTGAGGACTTGGGCTAGGAAGAAGCCCAACTTCTTAGGGTCCCCATCATACTTTATGCCAGGGGGGGGGTTTCCTCTCCAACCGGGGTCCCCTGGGTTGGCCGGGGACATTCACCTGGGCCGGCGCTGCGAGAGGCGGGTTCCCCAACGCGGGCACTGCCCTGGCGTCATCAGCTTGGTCGGTTGCTGCTGGGTCCGGAGTGACAGCTCTGGCTTCATCAGCAGCAGGCGCTACTTCTGCCCCCCTCCGTTGACGGCCCAGCTCCCCTCGGACGTTAAGATTCTCCAAAGTCTCCATCATGAGTCGGGTGATGTGCCTCTTGAGCCGGTCTTCCCTCAGCAGTTCCTCGATCAATTCCTCCTGGTTGGATAGGGCCACCAGCTCCAGCTTCCACCCCGGTTTCCGGCTACCGTGGGTGAGGGTGACTCCTCTCCCATCCCAGCTGTCCTCCTTCCCCACACTGATCGACCACCGGGGTTTCATGGAGCCTTCCAGGACAGCCTTGATGTCTTCGATGGAGCAAATGGGGCCGGCGTCTGGCTGGGTAGTCGCTGATGTCTCGTCCCAGCACTCTGCCTCCCCTTGCTCGCTGCTTTGTTCGGACATGGTTTGCAGGGTCCCCTCGGTAGAGCGAAAATTATTCTCTCCGGGTTGACCATGTTTGCAGAGCCTGCTTTATGTAAGGTCCAGTCTCTCCTCCTCATTCAAGAAAGTAAAAACTCTTGAAACTTGGCATTTCAAAAGGAACCTTTTATTGAACTGGAGTGATAGCAAGACGAAAGAAAAGCAGGCTCTGAGGCCCCTCAGGCAATACAGTTAGACTAAAGGGATTAGAAACCCCTCCCAACAGTCCGATGTGGATTCGGCCAATCCGCAGGTGTGAAGATGTTATTGTACCGGCCGCTCTGAGAAAGCAGTAAGGGAACTTTCTCAGGGTCATCCTCTGCCGGCTTTCGGGCGATACAACCCACATGACCTCCCTCCTCTTACATTCCCCAAAAAGTGCGAAAATGCCAGGGCGCCTAGGCGCCAGGCAAAAGGTTATAAATCTATAGGATACAGAATATAGGATACATAGGGAAGAAAATAATAAAGTAAATAATGTAACCAAGGATCCCCCCTTCCCCTGAAGAATGGCAGATTCACGGATCTGACAGATAGATAGATATAGATATATTTACTTATTAAATTTATATGCCAAAGTCGAGCTACTCTGGGCAGTTCACATCATAAAGATAGCAATATAAAATATTAAAATGTCAAAACAGGAAAAAATGAGCATTAAAAGTTAACAAAACCTTGACAAAATAGGAACAAATATATAAATGGAGTGGAGGTGAGATCTTCTTCTTACTCTACTGATCGTGTATGTTTGTGTGTGTGTGTGTATGTGTGAAAACTCATAAAAATATTATTTATGGTGGCCAATCAATAGCTAGCAGCAGAATTTTGTGCAAATGAGTTGTGTGTAGTTAAAAAAAAATGCCCCAAGATATGCTTTTATTTTAATTGATAAACTCAACAGCAACCTGGGAAAGTCTACGACGGTTTACAAGTTAGGAACAAAGGCTGAAAACAGATAACACGACAAGGGATGTTTGGAAGAGAAGCAGGGGGGAAATTTTAAGACAAAATTCAAGCCAGTAAAAACACGCCAGGCCCTGAAGACCTGCGGGAAAATAATTGATTTCTCTCTGCCCGACTTCCACCCCTTACATACAACTTGCAAACTTTATGGGAGCCTCCTCAAGAGAACTGCGCCTGCTATTTGGCCTGAAGTGAAGCAACATTCGGCAGTGAGTGCCAGGATTCCTTACCTTAGTGGAATGAAGAGGATTCCATTGATAATATTCAGCTGCTCTAAGACGCTGGCCATGCTGGGAGCTGTGAACTAGGATGTGAACAAGCCGGGTTTAGTGCCACATTCAGAAAAGACGACAACCCAAATTCACGTTTTACTTCTCATCCAAGAAGCTTCTTCAGTTCTTAGAACTGAAGAAGCTTCTTGGAAGAGAAGCTAAATGTTTTAGAAGAAAAACACCGAAAAAAGGAGCTTTGGAAAGCACATTTGGGACAAAAGCATGAATAAATTTTGTTTTGGGGAAGGGGGCTGTGTTCAAAGCCCCGCTGAGCCAACAATCTAGCTAATCTATCTTCAACGTCTTTCAACTGAAAGACAGAGATTCTTCCCTTCTTACCCCAAAAAGATGCAGGGTGCATGGTAGTGATGTTCCTGCAGGGGCAGGGCAAAAATCTGAAGCCCATTTTTAAAAAAAATTGTCAATAGTTTAAGGCAAAATAAATGTGAAATAATATGTCTAAGAAATGCTTCGTGCACATCTTAATTTTTATTTAATTTTTCCCCCACCCAAGGGAAAGTGATGCTCCTGAAAAATAAAATTTATCATCATCATCATCTTCATTTAACGACCCCATAATCCCTTGTGGGGTGGAGTCTGGGCAACTGAATGGAGCTAGCAGAGTGTTTTAATGGCTGGATGCCCTTCCTGTTGCCAATGCAGTTTTGTTCAGCAGATACATTCAAATATCTGCCTCTATCTAGGATCGAACTCACAGCCTCTTGATTGTCAGGCGAGAGCTCCACCTCTAGGCCACCGTACCACTCCTTACTGAAAAATAACATTCTGTCCTCAAATTTGATTTTGCAATATTGAGGGACTCTAGAGACCAGATGTGATTGGGCAACATTTTGAAGCACCACAAGATGTGGGCGAGACTAGTCAAGAAGGGGCTGCAACCAACATGGACTCTTCCAGCTTAAAAAAACAACAACCCAAAGCCCTCTATAACAGCAGCGGAGAATAAACTGGACAAGCTTGTTGAAGTACATTGTACAGGTTACTTTCCAAAACTAGGCTGGCCACTCCACTCTGAAAATGGGAGAGGAAGGGTAGAGATTGGGATGGTTCATCTCCGACATCCCTGATAGGGCAGTCCCCCCCAACCTTTTGGGCACCAGGGACCGGTTCCATGGAGAGATGGTTTCTCCATGGACCAGAGGGGGCATGGTTTCATGTACTGCCTGCATCCCTTCAATGGGGTTTTGCTTGTTTCTGGCATGCCGCGGACCCGGTGCCGGTCCACGGACCGGGGGGTGGGAATCCCTGTGATAGGGGACAACTTTCAGCAACTCACTTTCAAGGGCATAATGTTGGCGTTGGATCCGTTTTTGTAGATCTCATTCATTGTGCGTTGGAGGGCCACAGCTTGTTGAGTCAAATATTTCAAGTACTCCGAGCTTTCTTTGGTCTTCTCGTGATGCTCACCAAGCTAGACAGAAAAGACACACGTGCATCAAAGAGGAATTAAGAGGAAACCAACTGCAATGCGCTCTACATGGGGCTAACCTCAAAGAGTATCCAGAAGCTGCAGCTGGTGCAGAATACAGTGGCACGAGCAATAACAATAGCCCTTAGACTTATATACCGCTTCACCGTCCTTTACAGCCCTCTCTAAGAGGTTTACAGAGTCAGCATATTGCCCCCAACAATCTGGGTCTTCATTTTATCGACTTCGGAAGGATGGAGTCAACCTTGAATTGGTCAGGATCGAACTCCTGGCAGTGGGCAGAGTTAGCCTGCAATACTGCATTCTAACCACCGTGCCACAAGGGCTCAGTTTTGATTGTGCATGTAACACCTCTGCCAAGGAAGCTGCATTGAGTGCCAGTTTGCTTCTGGGTCCAATTTAAGATGTTGGTTATTACCTTTAAAGCCCTTCACGGCATGAGACCAAGTTATATGAGGAACCATCTTGTCTCAATTAATCGACACATCCCATCTGGGCAGGTAGGGAAGGTATATTGAGGATGCTGCCGGTTAAAGAAGTTTGACTGGTGGAGTCTAGGAAGAGAACCTTCTCGGCTGTGGCCCCACCCTCCTATGGAACTGTTGTGGCCTATCGGCCACCGGTCCCTCCAGCAGCCGAATCAGAGGAGGAGGAGGCGTGGGAGTCAAGGTCAGCATCAAGGCAACCTGAGAGCTCCGAGGGGGAAGAGGGAATGGAGCTGGCAGAGAGAGAGACAGAGGCGAAGCCTGGGCCGTCCTTCAGCCCTCAGAAGGAGAGTCAACAGCCCCCAGGTCTGGAGGTGACTGATGAGGAAGAGGAGGAACAGCTGGGTCCAGTGCCTGACACACGGATGCGCAGAAGGCAGAGGAGAGGAGAGCAGTGGAAATCCGTGGGCTGATCCTTGGGAAGGAAGAGCCACCGCTGCTAGCAAAGCCCCCCTTAGCTCTGGGGATAAAAGGCAGGGGGCAGAGATGAATAGATGTGGCAGACTTGTTAGCCTGCGGTGAGAGAGAAACTTTTTGCTGGTGCTGCTGGCGCTCCTAATAAAGGAATCTTTGAGTTCACTTCAGAGGGTTTGTCGTGTTTGGGGAGCTGGGTCAGAACAGGAACAGCTTGCCCAATGGAGGTGAGGCAGTCCCCCACTTTCCTGGCTAAGACCTGGCTCTACCAACTGGCCGGAGGGGTGTGTGTGTCTAAGAGTGCCATACAACCCAGCAAGTGGTTGTTGGGCTGAAAGTACTTTCTCTGCAATTGTTTTTTCCCTCCCCCCTTACCTTGTTTTAATCTGTTTTTTAACTGTTGCTTTTAACTATAGCTTTTATATTATTTTACTGTTTTATTTGTAATTTGCCTGGAGGCATGGTGGGTGGAATAGAAATTTTGGTAAATGAATGAATGAATAGATAAATAAATAAATAAATAAAATACCGCCGTGCATTCAGAGCAATTTTTCTTCTACTCAGTGGCTAACTAGGTAGGGTGGCTAACATGTCTGCAGCTGCAATCATAAAACAGCAGAGAGAAAAACATGTTTTGGAACGTGCAGTGTCCAACTACTGTGCTCTTCAGAGGCAACTTAAAGCCTGGAGGACTTCAACTCCCAGAATTCCCCAGCCAGCTGGCTGGGGAATTCTGGGAGTTGAAGTCTTCCAGGCTTAGCTGTCAAGGTTGGAGACCCCTGCTCTAAGAGATCTCCAATTTGTCCAACTACTAACGTTTCAGTACAGCATGAAGAAAGTACATTTTGGGAAAGGGTCTGCCCATTTTCTTTTCAAACTATTTAAACTGTGTTTAAATGTTCTGTTTTTTAAATACACAGAAGAATCTTAAAAGAGTAAGGAATCCCACTCAGTTAGAAAATAGGCTGTCCACAGATCCTAACATTTAAACAAGTTTTTATTTTTATTTTTTTGCACTCGTGTCAGAAGCACCGAGGCACTTCTGGGTTGAAAGGATTAGCTGGTGACATCACTTTTGCCCTGGGGACGCCCAGTTGGGGGACTCCTTTCATGTTCCCAGAAGGAGCTGGAGTGAAGGATGAAAGCTCAACTCTGCCCCACAGCAGCACACGGGTCTCGAACATGGGCTGGCTAAACTCCTGCTCAGCGTCCCAACCACTTGAGTCTCCACCCTCCTTAACAAGTGCTAACTACACAATTTGTATTGGATCTTTGCTACCTGACGTCCAATGTACTCGTTCATCATTTCCCAGTTTCTCAACCATCCCCCCCCCGCCCCCAGATTGTGAACAATCTATGACTGGATCTCGCCTCTTTGCGAATGGCTGGTAGAACAACCACTTTCAAATTACATTACTTAGTAACCTGCAGATTAGTGTTCTGACCTAGGCTTCCTGATTAAAGAATATGGCACGAACGGCGTCCCAAAAACCTCTTTTATTTGTAACGGCTGGTAATTATTTTCATTACCAGCCGTACTAAGTCCCAAACAAAGGATAATAAGTCTGACAACAGTCTTTCAGGGAAAGGCAGATAAACACACGAACCTTGATCTTCTTTGACAAACTGCCAAGGACTAATTAGCAGGAAAACTTGGCAAGGTCCAAACAGAAACAGAAACAGAGTCCGAGTTGCAATGACTAGAGCTAGAGGTGAACTGAGTTGCTTCCTGCAACGAACCCTGTCATGTTCTCCACTTACATAGCCTATGGGAGGGGCCAATTATTTCCAAGCCTTACTCCTGAGTAGTCCTGCTCCTCTGTAACTGTTCTTGCCTTCTGGCAGCTCTGCGCATGCGCGCATTGAGAACAGGCTCCCCCTGTTCCTCTGCCTCTGGCACAAAGCCTTCTCCAGACCTGGCCCAAGGTCCTCCCCAGCCTCCTCGCTGTCCGACTCTGCTGCCAGCTCCGCAGGCCGCTGGCGGACCACAACAATTAGTTTGGAAAGGACGGAAGACGCTCGCTCTATTAAGCCAAGCAAGGAAAAAACAAAATCCAACCTGGTTTTTATAAATTGTGTAGCCTTCTTTCTCATGCTGCAGAGCTGACCGAAATTCAGCTTTACTCTCATAGACACGGGCTACCAAGTGATGGCTGAAAGACAGATAAAAGAACAGAAGATGGGGAAAAGTTTCTATGCATCATTGAAAGAAAAGCGTGTGTGAGACACTGAGAAGTGCAAAACTGCCTGGGGTGGAAGAGTGGATACTTAGCATCTCTTAGCGGTAGCCTACTTAGCATACTTAAGAGTCAGTTTGGTCTAGTGGTTAAGGCACCAGGCTAGAAAGCAAGAGACCGTGAGTTCAAGCCCCTTGCAAGCTAGCTGGGTGACTTTGAGCCAATCATTAATAGCAATAGCACTTAGACTTATATACCGCTTTACAGTGCTTTACAGCACTCTCTAAGCGGTTCACAGAGTCAGCATATTGCCCCCAACAATCTGGGTCCTCATTTTACCCACCTCAGAAGGATGGAAGGCTGAGTCAACCTTGAGCCGGTGAGATTTGAACCGCTGAACTGCTGAACAGTCAGCTGAAGTAGCCTGCAGTACTGCACTCTAACCACTGCGCCACCTCGGCTCCTTAAGAGACTGTGAGTTCTAATCCTGCCTTAGGCATGAAAGGTGGCTGGGTGACTTTGGCCAATCACTAGGTGACTGTGAGCTCTAGTCCCTCCTTAGGCATGAAAGGTGGCTTTGGGCCAATCACCAAGAGACTGTGAGTTCTAGTCCCTCCTAAGCATGAAACTGGATGGATGACTTTGGGCCAGTCATCCAGCTGGATGACTTTGGGCCAGTCCCTCTCTCTCAGTCCAGCCCACCTTGAGGGTTGTTGTTGTGGGTGTGTTGGGATCTGTTCGCCGTTTTATTTGTAAAAATACAAAAAGTGGGATATAAACAAATAAAATACACGACCCTTGCCTTCTGCAGCATTTTCTACAGGTATCTATAAAGAGAAGACTTTGGTTCCCCTTTAGCAGGGGTGAAATGCTTCCGGTTCGGCCCGGTCTGGGAGTACCAGTAACGCTGCCTGCTGGTGGTTCGGAGAACCGGTAACAACGGCAGCACGAGGCTCCGCCCACCCACCTGGACACCGCCATTTTGGTTTTTTTTCCCTCTGCGCGTGCGCAAAGTGTTCTGCGCACATGCAGAGGGTGAAAAAGCCCATGTGCGAGCGGAGCGCGCATGGAGCGCTTCCGAACCGGTAGGGAAGGTAAGTAGATTTCACCGCTGCCCTTTAGTGTTTAGGAAAATACATTAGATTACATTGGAAATCTATAACAGGAACATCCCAGACTGCAACATTTTGTCAAAGTGACCTAAGTCTGTGTGTGTGTGTGTGTGTGTGTGTGTGTGTGTGTGTGTGTGTGTGTGTGTGTGTTTGAACTATAATTCTTGAATACTTTCAGTTTCACGGTTACCTCTAGATGTTGCTGGCATACCCTGAATAGATTCATGCAAGTTTCTACACAGGATGGGTGTTCAGTTGTCACCTGTTGGCAGAATTGGGAAGAGGAATCTCACCTAAGTGCAACTTTTAGGGACTTGGCCCCGTGGAACTTGGAGTTGATCACAAGCGCGTTCTCCAGGAATCGCAGTGAGAGGTCATATTCCATAACTCCATGAAGGACCAGACCAATATTGTTCTAGGGATGAAGATCATGTGCCAGTTAGAGCGGACAGGGCAAACTTTCAGCTCTTCTATATACAGAATCACAGAAGGGTAAAAGGACCATCAAAGGCATCCATCTCAACATACAGGTAGTCCTTGACTTCTGACACAATTGGGACCATAAATTCCGTCGCTAAACAAGGTAGTTCTCAAGTGAGTGAGACCTTTTTTGTCATGCTTGTTAAGTGAATTGCTGCAGTTAAGTGAACCACACCATCATTAAGTGAATCTGGCTTCCCCCGTTGACTTTGCTTGTTGGAAGCCAGCTGGGAAGGTCACAAAAGCAGATCACATGATCCCGAGATAGTGCAACCGTCATAAGTACATGCCAGTTGCCAAGCACCCAAAGTTTGATCACATGACTGTGAGGATGCTGCAACAATTGTTAAGTGTGAGGATTGGTCACAAATTGTTCTTCAGTGCTCCTGTGCCTTCAAATGGACACTAAACAAATGGTTGTAAGTCGAGGACTACTCATACAAAACACCAGCTTTGGATTCAAGATCAAAGATTGAACAAAGAATTTGCAATCCGACGCTATTCTTTCTAGCCTAACACTTTTAAATTTTTAAATTCTGCTTATATATCAGGCTTAACCAAGTTGGTTTAAAGATTTAGCTGCTTCATTGGCAAAATACAACTATTGACTTACAATAGTTCGTTTAGTGACTGTTCGAAGTTACAACGGCACTGAAAAAAGTGAGTTATGACTGTTTTTCACTGACTTAGGACCGTTGCAGCATCCCCATGATCATGTGATCAAAATTCAGGTGTTTGGCAACTGACTCATATTTATGACGGTTGCACTGACCCAAGGTCATGCGATCACTTTTTGCAACCTTCTGACAAGCAAAATCAAACGGGAAGCCAGATTCACTTAACAACTGTGTAACTAACTTAATAACTGCAGTGATTCACTTAACAAGTGTGTCAAGAAAGATTGTAAAAAGCTTGCAAAATTCACTTCACAGCTGTCTCACTTACCAACAGAAATTCTGGGTGCCATTGGGGCTGTAAGTAAAGGACTACCTGTACGCATGCCTTGCCTAGGTTTAACCTTAACTTTGCCCTTTTGCAATTCAGTATGTTAACACCAGTGCATTTGGTTCAGTGTACAGGTAGTCCTCGACTTACGACCACAATTGAGCCCAAAATTTATGTTGTTTTATGTTGAGAATTTGTTACGTGAGTTTTGTCCCATTTTACGACATTTCTTGCTGCCGTTGTTACAGTAAGTGAATCACTACAGTTGATAAGTTAGTAACCTGGTTGTTAAGTGAATCTGGCTTCCCCATTGATTTTGCTTGTGAGGTGGTTGCAAAAAGTGATCACATGACCCCGGGACGCTGCAACGGTCATAAGTATGAAGTAGTTGCCAAGCATCTGAATTTTGATCACGGGACCATGGGAAAGCTGCAAAGGTTGTAACTGTGGAAAGCGGTCATAAAGTCACCTTTTTTCAGTGCCGTTGTAACTTTGAACGGTCACTAAGTGTTGTAAGTTGAGGACTACCTGTACTGGGTGAGCCCTGAGGTGATATGGGAATCCAGCTACTGTCTTAGCAGCTAAGCCATAAATGGTTTATGTATTTAGGCATAGGTTGAAATCTGCACACATCCTGTCAGGCCGAAGCCATTTTCTTTGGATCTTTGGCCTGCCACACTTTATGCTAGTTTAAAATGTATTCTTTGCTGTGGGAATTTGGGAGGGGCAGTTGCATGAGGGATGTCTGCATGTAGCCATAACAAATTCCTTCTAGATTGTCAAGGTCATCCTTTGTCCTGCACCTGCACGGAAGGAGGTGGGAGTTTCTACCAAGTTGCCAGATGAAGATTGGTTCATGTGATGAACTTGGGGGTGTGGGGACAAAGGCTTGAACTTTCAACTGGGTGGAGAAAACCCTGGGACTTCAGATTCAGGTTTTCTCCCAGCCATGCTGACATGGCTCTGTCAATAAATTGGAACTTTGAGGAATGCTTTGCCTCGGACTCTGATTTAATTCCAGATGCTATTCGGAACCCTGACACATCCACTGTATCGATTGACCTGGATTGAAGCTTTGGCAGACCATGTGACTTTATTCCATTTGTTTACCCCCACAAGGAGGTGTGCACAAACTTTGAGAAGGCTACAGGCTGCACTCTAAAAATAATGGGTACAGAAGTAAGGGAAAAAACACACCTTTTGTTTAATTTCATGTACATTTCAACGCTTAAATTAAAATCAAGAGTGCAGAGAAGAGCAACAAAGATCATTAGGGGACTGGAGCATAAAACATACGAAGAACAGTTGCTGGAATTGGGTATGTCTAGTCTAAAGAAGGACTAGGGGAGACATAATAGCAGTGTCTAAGGGGCTGCCACAAAGAAGAGAGGCTCAATCTATTCTCCAAAGAACCTGAAGGCAGGACAAGAAGCAATGGAGGGAAAACTAATCAAGGAGAGAAGCAACCTAGAACTAAGGAGAAATTTCCTGACAGTGAGAACAATTAATCAGTGGAACAGCTTGCCTCCAGAAGTTGTGAATGCTCCAACGCTGGAAGTTTTTAAGAAGAAATTGGACAACCACTTGTCTGAAATGGTATAGGGTTTCCTGCCTGAGCAGGAGGTTGGACTAGAAGACCTCCAAGGTCCCTTCCAACTCTGTTATTCTGACTTCTCTCCAGTTATTTAGTTAATGGTCTCCTCCTTCCACTGCATCAAAACTACAATATACTAACAACATTTAGCGTTTTGGTGTCTGTTAAAAAAAAGGGCTTGGGGACTGCAAGCAGTCCTGGATTGTTAGATCTGATTAAGACAAAGAGTGACATGAATCACTGAACTGAATCGGGATGGCAACACTCGCCCCCAGGGGGAGCATAAGCAGCTACAAGGGAGTTACAATTTTTATTTTCCAAAACAGGTCAGGCAAAGCAGAAAGCTATGAGTGAAGCACAGATGGAAGAGATGGCTAAGCTGGGGGCTTTATTTACCCCGCAAAACCCTCCAGCGATCCCCAGTGAGGTGCATAATTTCCTACCCATTGGGTGCAACACATCCTTTGCATCTGAGAATCTGCAGAAGAGCCTGTTGTAGTAAAGCTCAGGATTTTTAATCCCTTTATTTTAAACGTCTAGCTTTTCAAAATGGATTTGTTTTAAGTGAGACGAGGAAAAACTAAGGATGACCAATCTGCTGCTAAAAAAAAAAAAAAAAAAGTTGTTCCAACTCACACATTTTATTAAAAGGCAAACAGCAGTTTTTTGTGAGCTGTGGTTATGGATATACAGGTAGTCCTCGACTTAGAAGAGTTTGCTTAGTGACCATTCAAAATTACAACGGCACATTTTCACACTTATGACCCTTGCGGCATTTCGGTCACGTGATCAAAATTCAACTGTTTGGCAACTGGCTCATATTTATGATGGTTGCAGTGTCCCAGGATCAGGTGATCCCCTTTTGCGACCTTCTGACAAGCAAAGTCCACGGGGAAGCCAGGTTCACTTAACAACCATGTTACTAATTTAACAACTGCAGTGATTCACTTAACAAATGTGGAAAGAAACGGGGCAAAACCCACTCAACGAATTCTTAGCAACATAAATTATAAAATTTATAAACATAAACGGGGCACAATTGTGGTCGTATGTTGAGGACTAGCCGTACTTGAATGAATGCCGTGAGTACCCTTAGCCACTGTGATTTGCAAATCACACTGAATGGCTTGGTAAGATGTGAGTCAGGCAATAAAGCCTCGTTCAGAAACCACTGTTACAACAAAACTGAAGCGTGAGGTGCAAATGTAGCCTCGTCTCTAGGGCAGGGGAGTCAAACTGGATTTCTTCGAGGGCCAGATCAACATTGTAGTTCTCCTCCGCGGGCCGACCGGGGTGGTGGTGGAGGAGACAGGACGGACGCCTCCTGCAGCACTTTGCCGGCCAAACAGGGCGCGGGGTTGCCGCAGGCGGCCCCCTCGTGCCCCGTTTTGGCTGGCAGAGTGCTGCAGGAGGCCGTCCAGGCTGAAAACGGAGTGCGGGGGGGGGGCTGTACGTGGCCCCATGCCCCATTTTGGCTGCCAGAGGCACTGCGTGCCGGTCCTTTGCTATTTCCAGGCCGGCCCCACGGGCCAGATTTAAGCACCCTACGGGCCGCATCCGGCCCACCCCTGCTCTAGGGGAACTTTCCCTCCCTAAGACCACAAACCCCATGAGCATCAAAAGCTGGAAAAAAAATAAATCCATGTTTTTCAGAGCATCAGCAAAGCTGAAGAGGCGACTTACATCCAAAAGGGCCATCTCTGGGTGATCCTCCCCAAATACCAACAGCATGAGGTAGCGTGCGCGGTACAGTAGACTGAGTGCTGTGGACAACTGGCTGTTTGCAAAGCAGTACAAAGCAAGATGCATCTGTAAAGGAAGGGGAGAGATGCTCAGACACACAACGGCTGACCCACCAGGGTGTCCTCTTGATCAAATCCTTTTTTTTATTATTAGTTTATAATATAATATACAAAAATACCAAAGAAAATAGTGGGAAAATAAGGGAGGGAAAAGGGAAGGGCAAAAGGAAAGGCGTTGATTTCCAACTCCCTTTGGTGCAGTAGGACAAGATAATAGCATCAAACCTCAACTTTTTACTGTTACATAATAATATAAACTTGCCATTTCAATAACAACGAACCTATCTAATCGGTAAAACCCAAAATCAAAGTTTCATTGATGGAGTCAGCAGAGATGGCCAAATTGATTGCTTTGATCAAAGGGGTGGTGGTGAAAGCAATTACTTTTGTTTCTACTTGGAAACCGCTTCTGGACTTTGTGCTTGTGGTGGATTGAATTTTTTTAGTTCTCTGCTACGACAGGGACAGAAAGCAACCACCTTCTTCCCACCAGCCCTCTCTTCTTTGTTATGCTACTTACATATTCTTGGATTGTGTTGGGATGCTCAATGCCCAGGACCCTTTCACTCATTAGCACCGCTTTCTGTTGATTGCTTAAGGCCTAAAAAAGAAGAAAATGCAATTGGAAAAACTAAATTAGCTGTTGTGGCTGGCATTTATCGGAAAGCTCCCATTTTGTGCAGGGGAAGCGGTAGCTCAGAGAGTGTAAACTCAGCTCAGCTGCTGTAAACCTCTAGATCAGGGGTGTCAAACTCGATTTCATTGAGGACCGCCTCACGGTTGTGTTTGACCTCGGGGGCCGGGGTGACCAGCTTGGCCAGCTTCAAGGTTGACTCAGCCTTCCATCCTTCCAAGGTCGGTAAAATGAGGACCCAGATTGTTGGGGGCCACATGCTGACTCTGTAAACTGCTTAGAGAGGGCTGTAAAGCACTGTGAAGCGGTATAGAAGTCTAAGTGCTATTGCGGTCACTAGTGTTGGGGGCGCCTGTGGTGGCCCGAGCGCTCTGCCAGCGAAAACAGGCTCCCGAACTCTGTTTTTGGCCACGAAGGCCTCCTGCAGCCCTCGGGCTGCGCACGGCCCTCCCGAGCTCCATTTTCCCTGGCAGAGGCACCGTGGGCCTGTCCTTCACTGTTTCCAAGGTGGCCCCGCGGGCTAGATCTAAGCACCCCGCGGGCCGGATGTGGCCCACAGGCCTTGAGTTTGACAGCCTTGCTCTAGATAGACTACTGCAACATACTTAGAACTTACAATAACTCTGTACATGCGGCTGCCGTTGGAGATTATCAGAAATACAAAATACAGTTGGTTTCTATAAAAAAACCTGTTGTGGATGCCGTACTGGTTGCCAGGAGGTTTCTGAGGATAAATCCTCGTCATTACCTAAAATGACCTCCATGAGCGGTCCCCAACCTTTGTGGCTTGGAAGTCTGGCTGGAGGATGGGGAGGGGAAGTGGACCACGTAAGCGGTGGGCCAGCACACACGTGCACAGCTCAATTTGCGCGAGTGGCAGGCCAGTGCGCACACGTGCGAGTGCCTGCTGGCTCGCTACTTGCCCAAATTGAGCTGTGCGCACGCATGCTCCGGCCAGCCACTCACATGGCCCAATTTCGAATAGGCCATGGCCCGGTAGTGGGCCACAGCCTGGAGGTTGGGGACCTCTGACCTACATATGGCTTAGCACCAGCGGCCCCCAACCTTTTGGGTACCAGGGACCGGTTCTGTGGAGAGAGGTTTTTCCATGGACCGGAGGGCACGTGGTTTTGCGTGCTGTCTGCATCCCGCGGGTGGGGCTACACTTGTTTGCATGGGCTGGTTTCTGGCATGCCGCAGACCAGCGCTGGTCCATGGAACGGGGTTGGGGACCCCTGGCTTAGCGCCTAGATCAGACAACTTGACAACTTAAAAACCTATGGACTTCAACTTCCAGAATTCCCCAGCCAGCATAGCTGGCTGGGGAATTCTGGAAGTTGAAATCCACAAATCTTAAAAGTTTGAGGTTGGACACCCCTGGCCTAGATGCTTCACGGATCTCCTCTGCATAGTGCTTAACAATTCAGGGCCTGCTTCCTACCTAAGAATGTTGACAGTCCCCTCTCCTGGTCCCGTAAGATTGATTTGGGCATGGAGAACAATATGGCCATTGTTAGGACTCTATCCAAACAGTTGGGTTGGTTAATATAAACAAGCCACAAATCAATGTTTAAATGTTTAAATGTAATATTGCTTTAAATGCATTGTTGCATTCTGACTGGCAGTAATGGCCATAAGAGGGAGCTAGAGAACATGGTTAGTTCTCTCTCTCTTTTGCTGATTCATTGCTGAAGTGACTTCGTGTCTGAAAGTAAGCTCTGTGTGTAGCTAGCTATCTGTGATAGTAGAGAATCTTTGTTTGCTGATTAAGACAAAGAAAGGCTGGTAAGAAGACTATTGTACTTCTGAATACTGACTGACTGAATGTGTATGATTTGGACTGTTATTTGGACTGTGCTATTTCTTTAAGTAAACTACTTTTATACACTTTAACGTATCTGTTTATTGACTGAATCACTACTTATATCTACTGCAACATTACGGTGAACTGTGCAAACCTTCAGGGCCCAGAGGTTACTCTGCACAATTCCTTAACAGCCATGTTTTCAGTATACATTTTCTCCCCAGGACACTTTACTTCCAGAAATTCAAAGCTACTCCTCCCCACATTCATTCCCCAACACTGTAGTATTTTCTTGTAGGTGAAACACTGCTTTGGTTTCTTGGACATTTTATCTGCTTTATTCTGCAACTTTTCCAACTCCACAATACTCTTTTAAGGTTGCGGTGACCAGGACTTGTACATAGCTTGCCATGTGGGAGTCCTTGGTGTTCTCCGAGTTTGGTTGGTTTCCTGCGGACATTTCATCACCACACTAGGTATCATTATCAGTGAGTAGCACCGAGCTACAAACATTCTCTCTTACAGCTTGCCATTTTAATGCAAAGACAGGAGTTCGTTTAAGGAAGGGGTGTCAAACTCTATTTCATTGAGGGTTGTGTTGACATTGGGGGGCCGGGAAGGGGGCATGGCTGGGATGGGCGTGGCCAGCTCGATGTCACTCGCCGAGGCTCCATTTTCGGCCACAATGGCCTCCTGCAGCCCTCTGCCAGGAAAAACGGAGCTCAGGGAGGCCGCGCACGGCCCACCCGGGTTCTGTTTTCGGTTGTGACGGGCTCCTGCAATCCTCTGCCAGAGAAAACGGAGCTCAGTGCATGGCCCTCCTGAGCTCCATTTTCACTGGCAGAGGCACTGTGGGCCGGTCCTTCACTGTTTCCAGGGCGGCCCTGCGGGCCAGATCTAAGCACCCTGTGGGCCAGATCTAAGCACCCCGTGGGCCAGATCTAAGCACCTCGCGGGCCGACTTCAGTTTGACACCCCTGGTTTAAGGAGTACGTTAGGCAGAACAGAAGGAAACATTTGATAAAAGAGCATGAATTATGGATGCTACAAGTTGTGGCGATGACTTCCGACTAATGCTAAGCAGGAAAGCCCATCCATCATTAGGACTGAGAGAAGGGAACCCTGTGCCAGGTATGCAAAACCAGATGTACTGTATATTTTTGTCTTGATTTGCCAAGGCTCCTAACGATTACGTAGAATAAACAGATGCTTTGAGCAGACTCGGATTCCGGTTTCTGCGTACCTCTGAATAATCACCCATGATGTAGTTCAGGCGCGCCAGCAGCCGAAGGCAGGCACAGATCTCCACGTGCATCGCGCCGTACACGTTGTTAAACAGGTTTAAGGCTTCGCTGATCAATTCACAACCCTCTTTCAAGAAACCTTAGGAGAGAGATGGAAAAATAAGATCGTCTTCCCTTAAGACACTAAACCTCATGTGCGGAGTTGCAGAAAGCTCTCTGCCCGTTTGCAAATCCATTTTTCTAAGAAGCAACATTTGGTTCTTGCTCATTTTAAATCCACGTTCCTAATCTTTATGGCAGTGGATAACCTGGTCCAGCCCGCTGATGACGGTGGGGCATTTAAAAGAGGAGATTTGTTGTTTGCAAGCCTGGTTTAAGAGCTTCCTCAACGGTTTTTTTCACCCTTAGTTTATACCCAGGTTATAAGGCTCAATAACTGAAAATTTCCACTAATTCTGTGGAGAACAAAATTCCCCACAGATCCACCTATGAGAAATGCTGAATCTCAGCAGCATCTGGAAGATCAGAATTTTCCCATGCCCACTTTAGCACATTTATTTATTTATTTATTTCCTGCCTTTATTATTTTTTTATAAATAACTCAGGGAAGCTAACATATCTAATACTCCTTCCTCCTCCTATTTTCCCCACAACAACAACAACCCTGTGAGGTGGCTTGGGTTGAGAGAGAGGGACTGACTTAAAAGTCACCCAGCTAGCTTTCAGGCCTAATTCACAGTCTCCTGGTTTCTAGCCTGGTGCCTTAAATGATAAAATAAATAATTGATTCTGTCTATAGTGATTTTCAGTCATCCAGGTTTGCTGGCTGGGGAATTCTGGGAATTGAAGTCCGCCAGGCTTAAAGTTGCCAAGGTTGGAGACCCCTGATCCAGGTCATGGATGTCCCAAAGGTTCTTTTCCCCACTGGATGGTGGGGAATGGAAGGATTTATATTCCTTGAAGCTGGTCATTTGCATTCTTTTAGAGAGTCGTTGAGGCCACTTGGAGATTTTTCTGTGTCCTCTGTGTAGTGCAAATGGGTGTGGAGCCTTCTTGGAACTGCTGAAAGGACTCTGTTGTAGACTGATGATATCATATCCTTCCCCCTCTGTTGAGAGATCTCTGTTGACAGAGGGGGAGGGATACGACATCCTCTATCTCCTGTCTACAACACAGTCCTTTCAACAGTTCCAAATTCCACCTCCAGGCAGCCTTAACGACTCGCTAAAAGAATGCAAATGACCAGCTGTCTGCAAGGAGTATAAATCCTTCCATTCCCCCCCATCCAGCAAGAGCTGAAGAAGCTTCTGGGATGGGGAGTGAGACATCTTCAAAGAAAAACCAGAAAGTCCAGCTGCCTCTTAAAAAAAAAAAAAAAGCACCTTTGGGACAAAATAATTGATTCCTTGAGGTCTATATATCCCTGGAACTGAACTTAGGGGGAAAAATGGTACCTTACTCATTTCAAAGGGAACCAACATCAGATTTAATCAGCCACCCTCTCCCACCACTGACTGTTCCTTTCCCACGTGAAGCTTGGAAGAGGATTCCATCAGGAGTTGCCACCTTGTTGAACTTTTGCCTGCCCACTCTGGAAGAAGTGGAACGCATCCGAAGCTTTGGGGTTGACGTGTTTCACAACGGGGAAAATGTTGAGGACGTCCTCCTCGGTGAACGTTGGCTTGTGACGGTTATCAAAGTTATATTCTTTCAGCAGGATCTGAAATGCACAAAAGCCAGAGTTTTCTAGGGTTTCCTGATGTCCACAGGAAGAGATATGGAAAAGGTTTCTCTAGGACAGAGGTGGGTTCCTACCGGTTCGGACCGGCTCTATAGAACCGTTAGTAACGTGGCGGCCTGGGTCGCTAGAACCGGCAGCGACCCAGGCCTGCCACGCCCCAGGGCCGGTTCTCTTGGCAGCGCCATAGGTGCCGCCATCTTGTTTTTTGCTTCTGTGCATGTGCAGCTTTTTTATTGCGCATACGTGCACGCGCACCTGCAACCCGCCCGCGCGGCACGTCCCTGAGCGAACCGGCAGTAGGAAAATCTGGAACCCACCCCTGCTCAAGGATAGTGATGGTGAACCTTTTCGGCACCGAGTGCCAAAACTGGAACGCGCACGTGCGTGTGCTGGAACACCGGAGACCTGAAGACCAGCTGACCGGCGCGCATGCACATGTCGGAAACCCGAAGACCAGCTGGCCAGCGCACGCATGCGAAGCTGGACTTCGAGTTTCCGGCACTCCGGTGCATGCGAAGACCAGCTGGCCAAAACCTGAAGACCAGCTGGCGATGACGCACGTGCCCACAGAGAGGGCTCTGCATGCCACCTCTGGCACGAGTGCCATAGGTTCGCCATCACGGCTCTAGGAGATCACCTTCAATTACCTAGACGCTGTGGTGGAATATAGTCCAGCTTTGCAGGAGGGAGGGGCACTTTCCCAGGGAGTAAAGAGCCAACATAGGTTGGACTTTTTGGTATGCAGAAAGAGAGTGAAGGCGGACATCTGCATAAGCAGTTCATAGATAACATTTGGAAGGGACCTTGGAGGTCTTCTAGTGCAATCTTCTGCTCAAGCCGGAGACCCTATACCCGTGATGGCGAACCTATGGCACGCGTGCCACAGGTGGCACACAGAGCCATATCTGAGGGCACATGAGGCGTTGCCCTATGTCAGCTCCAGCGTGCATGTGCGCGCTGGCCAGCTGATTTTCAGCCTTCTGGAGGGTGGGGGAAGGCTGTTTTCGCCCTCCCCAGGCTTCAGGAAAGCCTCCGGAGCCTGTGGATGGTGAAAAACGGACCCAACGGGCCTACCGGAAGTTCGGAAACGAACTTCCGGTAGGCCCGTTGGGCTGTTTTTCGCCCTCCGCAGGCTTCAGGAAAGCCTCCTGAATGTAAGCCTGGGGAGGGCAGAAAACAGCCCAACGGGCCTACCAGAAGTTCATTTCCGAACTTCCGGTAGGCCTGTTGGGCCCGTTTTTTGCCATCCACAGGCTCCGGAGGCTTTCCTGAAGCCTGGGGAAGGCGAAAAACAGCCCAATGGGCCTACCGGAAGTCCGGAGGCTTCAGTGAGGCCTGCGCGCATGCACAGGGTGGTGGTGGTTGTGCGCGCATGTGTGGGGGGAGGACATTGCCTTATGGGTGTGGGCACGCAAGTGCGCGCTATCACATGCGCGCGCGCCCTTTTGGCACCCGAGCAAAAAAAGATTCGCCATCACTGCCCTATACCATTTTAGACAAATGGTTGTCCAACCTCTCCTTAAAAGCCTCCAGTGATAAGTGGTTCCACTGGTGGATTGTTCTTACTGTGAGGAAATTTCTCTTTAGTTCTAGGTTGCTTCTCTCCTTGATTAGTTTCCATCCATTAGTCCTGCCTTCAGGTGCTTTGGAAAATAGGTTGACTCCCCTCTTCCTTTGTGGCATCCCCTCAAATATTGGAACACTGCTATCATGTCTCCCCTAGTCCTTCTTTTCACTAGACTGGACATACCCAGTTCCTGCAACCGTTCTTCATATGTTTTAGCCTCCAGCTCCCTAATCATCATTGTTGCTCTTCTCTGCACTCTTTCTAGCATCTCAACATCTTTTTTGTATTTTGGTGACCAAAATTGGATGCAAAATTGGTAATGTAATAGTTACGCAGAGAAGTGTTTTAGTCTGGCAAGATTCCTAAGCAACAATAAAGAAACTACTCTGTAGTGATTCCTCATGTCGTTCTTGGTTCCTTGGGCCTGACAGACACAAACAATAGCAGCCCTCTGAACTAAAAGCACTTTAATTCCCTTTAATTAATTCCACGTTGGCTAGGGAATTCTGGGAGTCGAAGCCCACCCATCTTAAAGCTATTGAGTTTGAGAAACACTGGTCTAAAAGATATTTTGAGAATCCCCATTTGCACGAGGGTTTTTCAGTGAAAGCTTTCACACCTGGGAATATTCTTCCCTTGGAGATGTGGCTGGGCTTGAAGCTGCTCTTATTCTAGAAGGCCCAAAAGGTGGTCTTTGAACAGGATTTGCCCAAAATATGGCAATTCTTTTACACTTGTTACATTTTATGATGTTTCTGATTTATGCTGTGCACCACTCAAGAGTCCACTAACATTGGGCTGGTATAAAAGAATTCTAAATAATTAATCTCATTACTGTCTCCACCCAAATCAGGCAGACAGATGCTAAGGAGACGACTTCAGGAAGCTTTCATCATCCTGTGGACTTCAAATGTCAACCCTGAAGCTGACCTGACTGAAGCCATCTTGGAGCCTCAGTGTTGCCACACTGGAGCTGAGGGATAGGGAGGGGGAATTTGAGATAGTTGGGACTTTGTAGCCAAAACAAAATACTTTCTCTTGGGAACCAAGGACATTCTCACACCTGGTCAGAGGAAGGAGGAGCGATGTCACCAGGCAACCGGACAGAGCTGTGATTGGACCATGTGACTGTTTGTTTTGAGAAAGTGAAAAACTTTTACTTTTAATTAGGTGAAAACCACGGGAACCTTCAGAGTCGGTTTTCACCAGATCTGTGCCAATATGATATATCCAATGAAGCGATTCTTTGAGGGATTCGTCTGCCTCAGAGTTTTATAACAATGGATGGAATAATGGATGGAAACTGATCAAGGAGAGATTCAACCTAGAAATAAGGAGGAACTTTCTGACTGTGAGAACAATCAACCAGTGGAACAGAAGTTGCCTTCGGAAGTTGTGGGAGCTTCGTCACTGGAGGCTTTCAAGAAGAGACTGGATTGCCATCTGTCAAAAATGGTGTAGGGTCTCCTGCTTGAGCAGGGGGTTGGACTAGATGACCTACAAGGTCCCTTCCAACTCTGTTAAATCTGTTAAATACTTAGTATGGATCTATTACTTGGAACCCTGACATCAAAACTCTGCCACAGTTAACTATGCTGGCTGGAGAATTGCACACTGAGAAAGGTGTGCAGGTTGAAAAGGCGACCCTGTGCATGAAATATTAGCACCTTACTGGGTTCCTTTGAATTAGGTTGAAGAAGTGAGGTGTGGAGAACAGAGCAATGATTTATGCATGCCAATCTCACCTGAATTCCAGTTTTGAGAGAAATCTCCCGCAACAGGGTAATCTTCTGTAGGTTGTACGTTTCTACTGCTTGATCAATACTTTCACTGCAAAAGGAAACAGAAGGTCAGGAGGAGGAAGAAGCAGACAACTAAGCAGATCAAGGGGATCGACGAACTCCTCAGTTAAGGTGAAGATCTCTCCTTTGAGATCCAATTCAGTAGCAACAGTATGGAAGCAGTTTGGCTTCTTCTAGGATGTGTTTTTCCAACTTCTCGGTATTAGTAGTCCTCGACTTATGATCATTCATTTAGCGACTATTCAAAAGTACGACAATGCTGAAAAAAGTGACCTAGGCTTACGTCTAGCTCAGATCCCGATCCTTGCAGGATGGAAGATCAGCACATAAAAGTGACAGCGCTTGGCACAGAACTTTAGCCAAGTTGAAAAATTTGCATTTCGGGCATAGTCATTTCAGCACATGTTGGTGGGGCAGAAAGCTGCATCAGCGGGAACATTTATTTTATTAAATTTATCTGCTGCTCATCTCACTTTGCAAAGCAACTCTGGGCGGCTTACAGCTAAATGAGATGACCTTGCTAAGAGGCTCTACCGATTTCCAAATGATGGGGGTGGGGTTTTCAGAGTTCGTTGTCCCTGCAAAAACCCCTTCTCGAGGATCGCTGCCTGCCTTATCTTTGGGGAGCTTCCTACTTCTCCCAAAGCCTCCAGGAAGATGTTAATCCTAAATTAAGGGGATGTTCTTACATGGAGGCTGCCCAGTCCTCTTTCAACTGTTCTCCCTGTGAGATGATATGGCCAAAAATGGGTGGCAAATGATACAACAGGGATGCAAATTTCCATTTCAAAAGCTTATTAAACCCTTCATATGCTCAATGATCTTGTCACGGTGGAAAGAGAGAAAAACAAGAGGGATAATTCTGTCATTTCCTATAGCTCCTGATCAGGGGTGTCAAACTCAATTTCATTGAGGGCCGCATCAGGGCTGTGGTTGACCTTGGGGGGCCAGGCAGGCGTGGCCGACTGGGTGGGCGTGGCCAGCTTGACGCCACTCAATGGGTGTGGCCGACTGGGTGGGCGTGGCTGACTGGGTGGGCATGGTCAGCTTGACACCACTCCCCAAACTGCTGGCATGTTTCCTCTTCGCATTGGGTAGACCGGGCCGAAGCCATGCTGGCCCGATGTTTCCTCTTCGCATTGGGTAGAGGATCATGTGTCATGTGATCAAAATTCAGCTGCTTGGCAACTGGCATGTATTTATGACGGTTGCAGTGTCCTGGGGTCATGTGATCACCTTTTGCGACCTTCTGACAAGCAAAGCCAATGGAGAAGCCAGATTCACTTAACAACTGTATTACTAACTTAGCAACTGCAGTAATTCACTTTAACAACTGTGAGAAGACAGCTCATAAAATAGCAATAGCAATAGCCATAGCACTTAGACTTATATACCGCTTTACAGTGCTTTACAGCCCTCTCTAAGCGGTTTACAGAGTTAGCATATTGCCCCCAACAATCTGGGTCCTCATTTTACCCACCTCGGAAGGATGGAAGGCTGAGTCAACCTTGAGCCTGGTGAGATTTGAACCGCCGAACTGCAGCTAGCAGTCAGCTGAAGTAGCCTGCAGTGCTGCACTCTAACCACTGTGCCACCTCGGCTCTCTGAGGCAAATTTCACTTAACAACTGTCTCGTTCAGCAACAGAAATTTTGGGCTCAATTGTGGCCATCACTCGAGGATTAACTGTAATTAAAACATCTATGAAATACCCAAAGGCATTGAGATCTCAAGTCGTGCACTGCTGTAAATCAAATTGGATTGCGACCTTTAATTCTCCACTCACATTTCCAGACCAAAGTCGAAGTAACCCTTGGCTTCTGAGCAAATATTCTTCCACAGCTCCTGGGGACTCATCGCAGCCCAGGCGGTGTTGTCGGCAGTGCCCAAGTTCCGGTTTTTCCTCTTCTTGTTCTTCTTCCGGGAGACCAGCTCGTCGGCAGGAAGGTGACCCACGGGGTTAGGGAAGGAGCTTAGGAAGCAGTTGAGGAAGTGACTGATGGCAGCCGATAACCCTGAGAGTTCCACTCCCTGCAGGGGAAAGAGGAGAGCCAGGGTTGGTCTAGGAGTCACTTAATGACCACATTGCTTGGCAACCAAAATTCCATTCCTAATTACAGTCATAAGTTGAGGACTGCACCAGCGGTGAAATCTACTTACCTTCCCTACCGGTTCGGAAGCACGTGCTTTGCGTGCATGCCGCTGTCGTGCATGCGCGCCACTTGCGCACGCTTTTTCACCCTCTGCGCATGCACAGAAGACTTTGCGCATGCGCAGAGGGTAAAAAACAAGAAAATAGCGACGTCCGGGCGGGTGAGCAGAGCCTCGCGCTGCTGCCGCTACCGGTTTTCCGAACCACCGGCGGCTGCCACTATGCCCGAACCGGGCCGTACTGGTAGGATTTCACCACCGGACTGCACTGTATAACTATTATTATGGGGGGGGGGGATATTTATTTGCATTCCGTCTTCCTTATTTTTACAAATAACTCAAGGTGGGGAACAGATCCCAACACACACCTTCCTCTCCCCACAACAGCAACCCTCTGGGGTGGGTTGAGCTGAGAGGGAGGGATTGGCCCAAAGTCACCCAGCTGACTTTCCTGGCTAAAACGGGGACTTGAACTCATAATCTCTTGCTTTCTAGTCTGGTGACTTAACCACTAAGCCAAACGGACTGCTTTTCTTCTGCACTATTAAAAGAGCTAGTGCAAAAAACCCAAACTCGCATCGTCACGGTGTTGTCACGTGACGTATCGCAACTTTTCCCCCCTTCGCTAAACCGGGCGTGGGTGTGGCCAGCGTGTGAGGCATCTGGCCCGCGGGCCGCGAGTTTGACAGCCCTGCTGTAAACCATGCTCAACAATTGGGGAACCTGGTTTGTAGATGAGACGCTGGCTTAGAAAGTGTTCCATCCACACATAAATGTGCGGGGGTGTTTGGGAGTCAAGAGTTAGCATGCAAAAAAAAAAAAAACATTTTAGCAAAGTGTCTTTATTCCAGAAAGAAATCCAAAACAAGGTTGCACAGTGTCCCGAGATCTGGCTAACCAAGAATGCTGGCTAAATGTCCCCTTTACTCAAGGAGAGACTTTTTTTTTTTTAGCTGTGCCAAAAACATTGCTGCAGAATCCACAACCTTCATCTGTCCCCCCCCCCCCCCTTTCCTTTGCTTTTCAAAGAGGAAATGCCAGGGAAGATGGGAACCTGGGTGAGAAATCTTTGCAACAGATGCACGCATGCATACAAATGTTGCTGCAGCCATCAAGAGGGCCTCCCACCCACCCCCTCCGCACAGAGGCCTGTACCTATTTTAGGTCCTAATGAGATTGCATTTCCAGTTGCTAGGCAACAGTCCCAAGGGCCTAATGAGGAAATGGCTTCTCTTAGTTCGAGGAAGGAGACTGGGGAGGGCGGGGGGGGGGAGAGAGAGATAATCACGCTAAGGAAAGGGCAGCAAGTGATGACATTCAGAGTCGGATAACCCAATTCATACCTGCAGGTATATCTTGAAGATGTGCTTGGCTGACCGAGTGATCAGTTCCGTGATTCCTATTTTCTGTATTCCAAAGAACAAAAGCAGTTATTATAAAAGGGTAGGGCTGGCCTATTAAAACAAAACTTCTCCAATTCTACATATGATCTTGCTTGGTATTCTTTCTCTCAAAGACAGAAATAATTCTGGATTCTTGATTTGGGGCTCACTGGTATGTTAGAACTACATCTCCCAGAATTCCTTAGGCACTGCTCAGGTTGGCTCGAAATTCAGGGAATGTATGATTAATCCCTAAAGAAAGAATTGTAGAAGTCCCAGGTTGCAGGAGTCACAAACTACCACCGTTTGACATTGGTGACTTTTCTAAATTAGATGTTCTGCAATTGAGTTTCAAAAGAACCAATTTTTATTTATTTATTTAAAAAAAAAATTCACCCACCTTTATGATTTTTATAAATAATTCAAGGTGGCAAAAATACTAATACTCCTCCCTTCTCCTATTTTTCCCCACAACAACAATCCAGTGAGGTGAGTTGGGCTGAGAGAGAGAGAGTGAGTGTGACTGGCCGATAATCACCCAGCTGGCTTTCATGATGAAGTCGGGACTAGAACTCACAGTCTCCTGGTTTCTAGTCTGGCGCTTTAACCGCCACACCAAACTGGGCTTTCTTAACGGAGCTTTTCAGCCCAAATCCCGCTTGCCTTTGCTATTTTCATAGCCTCACTGAATGGAGGCTCAGTTACCCTACGGGCTGTGTTCACGCCACACACTTTCCCAGAGCAATTAAAAACACAGTGGAGGTATCTGCATAGTTAGTTTTAACCTTGATTTGTTTTTCTAGGTTAGCATACTGGGCAAACCCAAGCTTTTGGGTTAATTGATGATTCAAGTTTTGGGGAAATCTAAAAAATAAGATTCATTCTGTAACCAGCGTGTGGTTACAATCTGTATGTTGGGACAAACTGCTTGGTGTGAACTTCTGAACAGAGACTTGTTGAAAACCTAGGTTGCACTTGATGAGAATTCAGCCTTTCCCAATCTAGATGGGGTTTGACTACAATTCCCATCAACCTTAGCGTGTAAGTTAGTCAGGCAATATGACTGTTCTTGTTTCTTAACGTATTCAGAGGTAAACTGCTGCTGAATACGAAGGCTTCATCTGACAATCCCGTGTAATAGGCTAACACATTAATCTATTTGGCTACACTGAAGGTAGCAAAATCCATTGGTGGTCTCCAAGTTTCTCTGGATCTCGGAGGATCTTCAAGGACTTTTCAACCTTCTTCTTGCTTTGTAGATCAAAATGCCAGCCTTAAGCTCTGCAGTTCCAAATAGTAGGGAGCCATAACAAGAGAAAGAGATGTTTTCTATGGTTCTTGAGCCACTGCTATCAATTCACCAATTTCTAACCAGGAACACCTTTATTTTTATGTTGAAGCCATCAGGTGTCCCAAAGGTGCTTTTTCAAGAGGCAACTGGACTCTCTGGTTTTTCTTTGAAGACGTTTCGCTTCTCATTCAAGAAGCTTTTCAGTTCTGACTGGATGATGGGGAATGGAAGGATTTCTACTCCTTGTAGACAGCTGGTCATTTGCCTTCTTTTAGAGAATCCTTCCCTTCCCCACCATCCAGTCAGAGCTGAAGAAGCTTCTTGGATGAGAAGTGAAACATCTTCAAAAAACACCCCAAGAAAGTCCAGTTGCCTCTTGAAAAAGCACCTTTGGGACAACCATGACCTGGATGACTGAGAATCTCCATAGACAACAAGCCATCAGGTGGAGAAGAAACACAGTTGGGGCAAATTATTCCCCATGACAGCAGCAATAGTTAAAAAAGGTGGCTGTTATAGCTAGGAGGGCCTTTGCACAACTACAAGTTGTGTACCAGTTATGCCTATACCTGGATCAACGTGCCTTCTCATAACCTCTGCCCTGGTAACTTCCTGTCTGGGTTATTGTAAGGCATTCTACATGGGGTTGCCCTTGAAGAGTATCTGGAAGCTTCAGATGGTTCAGAATGCAGTAGCCTGAACAGTTTTGCACCAGCCTAGACTTGTGCATGTGTCATCTCTTCTGCGGGAGCTGAACTGGCTGTCAATCAGCTTCCAGGTACAATCCAAGGTACATGGCTTGGGTCCAGTCTATTCGAAAGGCTGCTTCTCCCCTATTTCATCCACCTGGCTCACCAGGACAGGAAGGCAGGGTATCTTGTGGGTCCCATCAATTAGGAATGTACATCTGGTGGGACCCCGAAAAACAGCCCTCTCAGGGGTGGCCCCTTCTCTGTGGAAAATTATTCCCCCTGAGGTACGAATGACCCCCACCCTCTTCTGCCTTTCTGAAAGACCTCAAAAACATAGGATTTACTCGGGGACCACAAATGGTGATGGAGCCAAGGTCGATATGATTGTGTTGCTGTTGCCATAGGGATGGGATAAGGTTTTATGGCAGTGGTTCTCAACCTTCCTAATGCCGTGACCCCCCCGCAACCCCCGCCGCGACCCCCTCCCCACGCGCGATGAGGTGACAAAGGGGGCGTGGCACCAGGGGTGAAATGCTCCCGGTTCGGCCATGCCTGCGGGTCGCCGGACAGCCGGTAGCGATGGAAGCGGGAGACTTCGCCCACCCGCAGAATGCTTTGCGCATGCACAGAGGGTAAAAGAACCCAAATGGCGGCGTCCGGGCGGGTGGGCGAGGTCTCCCGCTTCCGTCACTACCGGCTGTCCGGCGACCCGCAGGCACGCCCAAACTGGGAGCATTTCACCCCTGGAGCATTTCACCCCTGCTGACGGTGGCACCAAGATGGCGGGCTAGCGCGCGCGGCGACCCCTGTGAAAGGGTCGTTCGACCCCCAAAGGGGTCGCGACCTACAGGTTGAGAACCGCTGTTTTATGGGTTCTTACGTTGTGGATTTTTAACGTTGTAAGCTGCCTGGATGCATCCGTATATGAGTTGGATGGCCATGTACATTTGTTTAATTAATTAGATGACAAGTGGGAAAAACCAGAAGGCTTACATAAATGTGATCAAGTTGATTCTGGGCGGGAGTGTCTATGATGAAGGTGACCACTTTCCCCAGATAGCGCATGTTGATACCCCGCTGATGCATGGCTTCTGCTAAGGTGGTGCCATCCATTGGCAACATGGTGTGGTCGAGGCAGTCCTTGACCTTCAAGAGAAAATAAAATTGAAGTGGGGAAAAAGAGTCTCGGTTGGAGAACAGCAAAGGCGATAGTGGGTGGGGCCAACCGCTTCCTGTCTCCTCTTTCCATCTCTGGAGGTTCTTAAGAAGAAACTGGACATCCACCTATCAAGGATGGGTTAATTAGTTTCTTATGATTTATGATTGTGATTAGTTTCTCATGATGGGTTAATTAGTACAGGTAGTCCTCAATTTACAACAGTTCACTTAGTGACTGTTCGAAATTACAACAGCACTGAAAAAAGTGAGTTATGACCATTTTTCACAATTGGTGACCATTGCAGCATCCCTCACGTGATTTACATTCGGATGCTTGACAACTGACTCACATCTACGATGGCTGCAGTGTCCTGGGGTCACATGATCACCTTTTGCAACCTTCTGACAAGCAAAGTCAAGTGGGAAGCCAGATTCACTTAACAACCATGTTACTAATTGAACAACTTCAGTGATTCACTTAACAACTGTGGCAAGGAAAGTCGTAAAATGGGGCAAAACTCACTTAACAAATTTCTTAGCAACATAAATTTTGGGTTCAATTGTGGTCGTAAGTTGACGACTACCTGTATCTTATGATTGATGATGATTGTATTTTAGGATTATGATCATGATTTATCACTTGTTGCTTGTCTGTACACTGAGAGCTCGTACACCAGAGACAAATTCCTTGTGTGTCCAATCACACTTGGCCAATTCTATTCTACTTTCCCTCTCCATTGTTGGGATGGACAAGAGCAGGGCTCTCCAACTTTGGCCACTTTTAAGACTTGTGGACTTCAACTCCCAGAATTCCTCAGCCAGCATGAGAGTTGAAGTCCAGAAGTCTTAAAATGGCCAAGGTTGGAGACCCCTGGACTAGAGGAACCTGGTGGTCTCCTCCAACTCCCCAGTTCAACAATAACTCTTCTCTTTTCCTGTTCCTCAACCATGAGGCTGCTGATGAAGGTTCTAATCCACTGCAATGGCCTTCTGAAACGAGGATGAGAGTCACAGGTTGCCAATCCCTGACTCAGAGGACAGACCAAAGTCATCTTTTTATATCAGATCATCCACAAAAGAGGAGGGGGATTAAAACCTCCCCCAAATAAGCAGCTTAGTAACCACAGAATATTCAAATTAAGCTTCTGAACACACGTCCTTCGACCCAGTGAGGTAATAAATACACCAGGGAGTAATAAAGTAGGATTGTAACTTTGAAGTGGAAGGAAAGAAGATGCAGAGAAGAGGAAGACAGTCTTTCTTCCTCCTCGGTGTAAAACTTTCAGATCTGATGCAAAATCATTGCTGTTGGCTTCCTATTACATAGCCATGGTTTGGTTTGTCCATCCTTTACCCAACTTGGATGCTTTCCAGCCGTGTGGCCTTCAGCTCCCAGAATTCTCCTGCCAACATGGTGGCCATTGCTGAGAATTCTGGCAGTTGGAGTTTATACATCTGGATAATGTATAGGATGAGGGAGTCTGGTTTAGTCTATCATACTATTCTTTCAGGATATTTAACAAGATGCAAAGTAATTATTATCCATATCAATACTACTCATTCCTGTTCTTTATATACAGTGATTAAATATATTAAATATATTTACGGTGGCGTAGTGGTTAGAATGCAGTATTACAGGCTAACTCTGCTAACTGCCAGCCGTTCGATCCTGACCGATTCAAGGTTGACTCAGTCTTCTTCCGTGGTGGGTAAAATGAGGAGCCAGATTGTTGCGGGCAATAAGCTGACTCTGTAAACCGCTTAGAGAGGGCTGTAAAAGCACTGTGAAGTGGTATATAAGTCTAAGTGCTAGTGCTATATTGCTTTTGTGATGAGATTGGAGCATATATTGCATTGAAATATCTATTTGTAACCATAGGTTTTAGCAAAAGTATGTGGCGGAATTAATTTTGTTTCTTCATGAAGAAATTGGGAATAACCAATCTGGGTAGACACATGTATCATTATACATATCAGACATATCATTTGCAAGCTCCAGATCAGAGATGGGTTCCTACCGGTTCGGACCGGTTCTATAGAACCGTTAGTAACGTTGGCGGCGTGGGTCGCTAGAACCGGTAGCGACCCACGCCTGCCACGCCCATGAACTGGTTCTTTCGGCGGCACCATAGGTGCCGCCATTTTGTTTTTTGCTTCTGCGCATGCGCAGCAGCTTTTTTTAAGCACTGTGCATGCGCGAAGCACGCGCCACGACACTGAGCAAACCGGCAGCGAGGAAAACCAGAACCCACCCCTGCTCCAGATGGGTCTTGTGTTTTTCTTCTCCCCACCCTCTTAACCATGTTGCTTTCCCAAGCCTGTTCCTTAACCTTTTGAATGTTCACTCACCAAGCCTGGAATTTGATACGATACTAGAAAAGCAGCTGCATCCTTCAGTAATCTCTTTTGATCCTGAATTTGCTCTTTGCTGGACTCTGGAAAGCGGACACCTAGGAGATAAGCAGATTGTAAGGTTTTTTCCCCTCCCTCTTTCAGATTAGACCGAAGCAATCCCCCCCCCCACCCCCCGTATCTGCAAACTGCACAAAATCCCACCCACAGTTCAAGGCTGGGCTCTTGAGATTGACAGCAAAGGGCCAAAGACTAGGACCTGTTGGAAAATTCCAATCCACCTCAAACACGATCCTCACCTGGCGAGAAGATATCTGGATTAAACCGTATATCAAAGGACGTGTTACTGATGGAGCCAACAGCTTTGCAAGCATTCTGAATCACTTCTCTGCTTTTGGGGTCCACTGTGTGAGAAAAAGGGAAAAGATGTGAATCGGGGTCCGAGAAACATTTACAGACATTACACTGAAAATCAAAGTGCACCCGTAAGCAAATAGTCCTCAAAGTTTGTGGCGTGATCCAATTTGAGAAAATTGTTGCTTTTTGTGGACCTGCTATCAAAATAAAAAATAAATAAATACTGCAGACATGGGAAACACAAGTACTCAATTTCTCTCGCTCCCAGAGCCCATGTGGTCCAACTGAACTAGGAATGGAGAGGTCCAGGGTGGAGTTCCCCCCTCAGCATCAAAGCACTTGGTGAATTTATGCCTCTCTCTCTCTCTCTCTCTCTCATTCCAAGAGTCAGGGTGAGGCTATGGCGAACGAACTGGACTAGGAGTGGAGACCCCCCATTTCTGTTCTGCCTTCAGTCATGGAAGCTCCCTGGGTGACTTTAGGTCAGGGGTGGGCAACTATGGCAACTTTATGACCTGTGAACTTCATATCCTAGCATGGCTGGCTCAGGAATTCTGGGAGTTGAAGTTCACAGGTCATAAAGATGCCATAGTTGCCCACCCCCGCTTTAGGCCAATCTCGCAGTCATACAGCCATTGTGTTGCAGTGATGAAGGTATCTCACTGACAGTGAGAAGAACCCAGTTCTAGTCCCTCCCTCAGCCATGGAATCTCACATAGAGGAACTGTGGGCCAGTCGTTCTCTCTCAACACAACCTACCTTTTAAGGTTGCTCTTAGGTGGAAAATGGAAGGATGGACTACCATATATGCCACCTTGAGCTCCTGTATGAAAAACAGGATGTAAATCTAACCATAAATAAAACCACCTCGCGTGTGGAAATGGAGAACGTTGGAATGGATTCCCACCACGAGAGTTGATACCTGCTCCATCATCTGATGCGATGGTCTCTGTGAGCTCTTTCACCTGCTCTAGACCAGGAGTATTATCCTCCATCTTGCTGTCTTCTAACAGAGGGCTCTCCTTGTCTTCCACACCGTTCTCTGGAAAAGTGGTAGGGCTGCTGCCGTTTCCCACTGAGGGGCTACTTGGCTTGTTCGCCTTTTGCTGCATTAACTGCAGAGCAGCCAACTTCATGAACATAAGATACCTGTTGTAGACGGGGGAGGAGGAGGAAGAAGAAGAAGAAGAAAAGAAGAGGAGCTGACTCGATGAGTAAGGATGACAGAAGGAGCAGGGCATATTGAGGCATGAAGGACCCGGATCTTCTGGAGAACATTAGGAGCCTACAAAAACATCACAGAAAGCGGTGGAACTAAAAGGGTTTGGATTATTGGTTTTGTAACTCTGCAGAAATTTTAAAGATGGGAATAAGCAACGCAAGATCCTTCCATTTCCCTGAAAAACACACACAGACGCACCTTTTTGGGGTGGGGAAATGGAGAAGCCAGCCCAAAATCAAGCTGCAGATTTTCAGGATCAAAGCAATTAAATCTTGGAAGTGCAATTTCTTAGTTTTCCTAAAATCCACAGCAAACAGACCCTCACTGTTTTTAGGGTACTTCTGAACACGACAAACCAGAATCAATCAATCTCAATCTCTCTCTCTCTCTCTCTCTCTCTCTCTCACACACACACACACACACACACACACACACACACACACACACACAGAGTGAATCACTGCAGTGGTTTAATTAGTAACATGTTTGGTTGTTAAGTGCATCTGGATTCCCCATTGACTTTATTTGCATCTGGATTCCCCATTGACTTTATTTGCCCACGGGGCACTGCAATTGTCATAAATATGAGCCAGTTGCCAACTGTTTGTATTTTGACCATGCGACCATTGGGATGCTGCAACGGTTGTAAGTGTGAAAAAATGGTCACAAGTCACTTTTTTCAGTGCCATTAGAACTTTGAACGGTCATTAAACAAATGATTGTAAGTCAAGGACTAATGAGGAAGGAACTCTACGGACCCTCGCTTTTCTCAAAATGGTGGTTAAGTTTGAAATAAAATCTGCTTTTTCCTATATTCAAATTATGGACAGATTTTGCTTCCATGTAATAACATTTCAGAAGTGTAGAAGCAACGTATCTTCGCTGACTCTTCCACCTTTTAGACCCAGATTCTCTGCTCTTGCAGACAAATGACTGTTTAAAACAAGGTATTCTTTGTCTCCAACCTGTTTGTCACACCCATGCTCCATTGTTTGGTGTGGCTTTTTCCTATGCTCACTGGAGCATGAATTTCTTACCCCCTTGGGCAGGGGTGGGTTCTGGTTTTCCTCGCTGCCGGTTTGCTCAGTGTCGCATCGCGCGGGCGCTTTGCGCACGCACAGTGCTTAAAAAAAACTGCCAATTTCACAAATGGATTTAACAGCAGGCGTTAACCAAAAAAAAAAAAAAAAACACCTCAAAATGGCTGCTGCACCTACACGAATGAAGCCACACCTACTTTTTAAGTGTGTCCAAAGGAGGCGTGGCTTTGATCATATGATTTATAGCTGGACTTTTCTGACCAAGAACCATGGATGCCCCTGAAAAGGCACAGCACAATATGATGCAGCACAGAAATCACATCTAATCTAGAAGATTGCTTGCTTGCTTACCAGTTTTTGTTTTTTTAAAAACAATCCATTTGTGCCAGTTGAATTTAGAAAATGAATCTGTCTGCTAATCCCCAAACCAGATGTGCAGATGGACCCCTGAGATCTCAGTTTTCTTGATACTTTCAGGGGCATGATAGATGGTGAACATGCCTCTTCTTGTTCCTGAATTTTCCAGAAATACTGTGCACAAATGTTCAGAGTTACATTTTAAGGGCAGGCTTAGAATTCTCTTAGTTCCCCAAGCCTTTCAGTTTTAAAAATGTTGCTTCAAAAATACAGAATTGCTGTTCTGTATATTGGCTTATCTAAACACTTATTGAACAATAACCAATTTATATTCAGTTTCAGGGCCAGAATGCCTTTAATTTATGGGAAAAGTCATTAACTTTTCCCTTGCTAGAATAGACAACCAGGGTCAATTTGAGATGGTTAAGTTTAGAGCTTTGCAAAGGAAATTTTGCTAACAAATGAATATCTGGAGTCTTTAATTTTGGAAAATGTTATATATGAAAAGTGTTTTGTTTTTAAGAAACACTGGTTGATTTTAATCTATGAACTCAAATGTTGTTAGTAATATATGTTTTGTACGCTGCCTTTGGAATGAGGTGTCAGTAAATCATATACATTATATACATACATTTTAATTAGCAGTTTCATATTTCCTCCCTTTTCTTTGAAGTTATAAATGTAACAATACACAGAGGCGAAACCTGTAAAATAATGTATTTCTGGTGGGGCTTTTCCCCCTCTTAGGTTGTTTTTTAATTATCTTTTGAGTTAATGACTTTAAAATTTAATTGCTTTGTGAGCTTCCAGGAAGCTTCAACTGGTATTTAGGCAAGAAATCTTTTTGGAACAGAAATGCCCCCTTAAGATCTCTGAACAGTTAGCATAACTATGTTGCACAATAACAAGATGTACCCCAAACAGAACCTCAACCATAACCTGCAACTCCTAATTAAGGAGAATACAGGTCGTCCTCAAGTTACAACCGTTCGTTTAGCGACTGTTCAAGATTACATCCTCCCTGAAGAAAGTTACTTATGACTTCGCACTTATGACCACTGCAGCATCCTCATGATCACGTGATCAAAATTCGGGCATTTGGCAACTGGCATGAATTTACAATGGCTGCAGCATTCGGGGGTCACTTGATCGCAATTTGCAACCTTCCCAGTCAGTTTCCGACAAGCAAAGACAACGGGGGAAGTCGGATTCGCTTAATGACCACCTGATTCACTTAACAACTGCAGCGATTAGCTTAACAACTGGGGCAAAAAAAGATCATAAAATCGGTCGCGAGTCTGTTAACAACTTCTTTGCTTAGCAATGGAAATTCTGGTTCCATTTGTGGTTGTAAGTCGAGCACTACCTATAACTAGGTTCATAGCAATAAACCACACCAGGTTAAAATGAGATTGGACATGTTGCATCAGCTATGCTATGATTTAAGCTATGATTTAGTTTATTTTGGGCACGGCATGTTTGCTAGCCTAGATTCAGGGTTTGGGACATTGGGTGAACTCTGTCAAAGAGTAACAAGGGCAACAGAAAACTCGAAGGAGGAACCTGGATTCCTAGACCTTCTTCTACTTCCTTACAGAGCTGAAGACGCTTCTTGGATGAGAAGCGAAATGTCTTCAAAGAAAAACCAAGAAAGTCCTCTTGAAAAAGCACCTTTGGGACAACCATGATCTGGGTGACTGAGAATCTCCATATCTCTCTTAATGTTGAAAAAAGAAATGCCTTGGAGGTCCAATGTGACAAGTAAGTAATAAATTATTATTTATTATTTAGCAATTGCATTTTTATTGCCTCTTTCCTCCTAGAACTCAAGGAAGGTCTTTATTAATTTGTTTTCCACAATTCTTTTGGGAGGATAGGTCAGACTGAGAAGCCGGCTATTTTCTGACAACACCGTTTAATATCTGAAATAACCCATTCTCAAGGTTTGTGCAATAGATGCAGCCCTCACAAAAATGACTGAATTCACACAATCTGCTAAGCCACCAAAAACTGTGGTTAACATAAGCCACACACAGGATGCTGTGCGAACACAACTGATAGGTCTTCACTTGATCTGATTATTCATTAAGCTGAATCTCCTTGATGAATGGGGATCTGAAATTGGTATTCTTTGGTCTATGTTCAATACCTCAACAAAATTACACTGGTACTGGAGTTGGGGGATGTCTTGAAGTTTTGTGGGGAATCCTGAGGGGTGGAAAGTAAGCTTACTAATATATTAAACTAAATTTTCCTTCAAATAAAATTGAAGGCTTCCAAAAGGCCGTGAAGAAAACCTTGTGCCAACTAGCCTGCAGGCCCCAATGGGGGTGTGGCACTTGGGAGGTGGCTGATAGAAAACACCCCACCCTCTCCTTCCTGCTTAGTTTTAAATTTAATTGAAATTTTAAACTTACGATCCTTATTTATTGTTTTAATGTTTCAAAGTGTGTATGAACTGAATGTCTGTAAGCTGCCTGGAGTCGCCCTCTGATGAGATGGGCAGCATACAGGTTTAATTAATAATTAGGCTGTTGGTTTGAGCTCTGAGCTTGGCAATTAGGTTGCCGTTTCGTCACCATTAAAGGAGACCTTGTCAGTGCGCTTTGAATTGTGCTCGTCTGTCAGGTCTTTAAATACCTTTTTATGAGATGCAGTGTTCTGACAGACGAGCACAATTCAAAGCGCACTGACGATGTCTCCTCAAATGGTGACAAAACGTTTGCAACCAAATTGCCAAGCTCGGAGCTCAAACCAACAGCCCAACTACCAACCCAAGCTACTAATATTCAAAAACATTTAATTAATAATAAATAAAGTGTTATGCGGGTAGTCCTCGAGTTATGAATGTAATGGAGCCTGCCCATTACATTTGTAACCCTAGGATTTGTTGGAGTGAATCACGTCAAATGAATGTGATCACTCCCTGCTTTCGCTCACGCATTCGCTAATCAAATACGCAAGTCATTAAATGCACATGAGGTATCTGGGGAAGGCCATGGGGGCCTAGCAATGAAACAGGTCACCTGCTTCAGACCACCTAAGGCAGGGGTGTCAAACCCGCATCGTCACGTTGTTGTCACGTGACGTATCACAACTTTTTCCTCTTCGCTAAACCGGGGGTGGGCATGGCCAGCATGTGATGCATCTGGCCCGCGGGCCACGAGTTTGACACCCCTGACCTAAGGCCTCCCCCGACCCACTGAGATAACTCATGCTTCCTCCCCTGAGGTGCCCACAATTGCTCCCCCCCAATCCTGCCACGCAGAGTCACTTACCTTGTGAAGATCTAGCGAGCTGTCTCCTCCCCAGCGTCTCTGCCGTGGTTTCTTTGCCTGCTTCCAGTCTCGGTGCGAAAAGCGTTTGCAAGCCGACAAGACTTTGGGGCAGCGAAATCGCATTGCTTCAAGCCTCCCATCAGCTTGCAAATGCTTTACCTGCCAAGACTGGAAGCTTCTGGGGGCTGTGATCTCGCGCGAGGTAGTCATCAACTCCATTGAGCCCAAAATTTCTGTTGCTAAGTGAGCTTTTGTGAGTTTTGCCCTATTTTACGATCTTTCCTGCCACAGTTGCTAAGTGAATCACTGCAGTTGTTAAGTTAGTAATACAGCTGTTAAGTGAATCCGGCTTCCCCATTGACTTTGCTTGTCAGAAGGTCGCAAATGGTGATCACATGACCCCGGGACATTGTGACCATCATAAGTATGAATCAGTTTGTCAAGCCGCTGAATTTTGATCACGTGACCATGAGGAATGCTGCAACGGTTGTAAATGTGAATAATGGTCATAAGTTGCCTTTTTCAATGACGTTTCAATTTGGAACGGTCCCTAAATGAACTGTTGTAAGTCGAGGACTATCCTTACTAACTTAACTGTAGTGATTCACTTAACAACTGTGGCAAGGAAGGTTGTAAAATGGAGCAAAATTCACTCAAGAACCGTCGTGCTTGGAAACAGAAATTTTGGGCTCAACTGTGGTCGTAAGCCGAGGACTACCTGTCGTAAGACGGGAGCAAACTCAGGGAGCGAAAGAGAAAGAAATACCAAGGCGATTCACCTATGTTCCACAAAGGCATCAACCAGCTCTTGCCGAAGGCAACAAAGCTTGTGCCGGTGTTGCTTGGGGAAGTCCATCTTCTGACATTCTTCTGGCATTTCTTCCCCCTCCACCGGCAGAAAATTCAGGTCAGGGGGAAAAGTGCGGAGCAAGTCAAGGATGTAATGGCGCCCGTCATTGCCAATGATCCCCTTGCATTCCACAGAAGAACACAACTCCACCTCCTCGCTCTTGTCGTTGAGGACCAGGTGTTTCTGGATCTTCAAAGGCCGGCTGGTTTTCTCCAGCAGCTCCAGATACTTGGGGTGGGAGACAACTGTCTTGCCAAAGTCTATGGAGCCGTAGATGACACTCTGTTCTTGCTCCCGTTCCAGAATGCCTGGAATGATGGACTGAGCCGTCACCCGGTACCCTCGGTAGTCCACCACCACTGTGCCCAGGGTGTATAGTCCTTCAATATCCACAGCATTGTATGTCCGGACTCCATTGAGGTCATTGGTTGGGGCCACGTAAGCGGCCACATCTCCTCCGAAGTCCTTATAGTGGTCCCGGACGTCAAACCCCAAGCTGAAGAAGATGTTGTTCCAGATAAACATCTGCATCTTGGTTTCCTCACTCGGATTGATAGCCATCACGTTGCCATCGATGACGGCCATCGCACCTCTGGTGGCCGCTGCGGTGAAGTCACTGTGAACCTGGGAAGGGCGAAACAGTCAAAGGATGACTAGATTGCAAGAACGGTCACATTCCTTAATTTAGTCAAATATTCTGCATGTCTGTTTCCAAGTACAGGTGCTCAACTTACACAGTTCATTTAACGACCAATGGAAGTTACAACGGCACTGAAAAAAGTGACTTGACCATTGACCGTTGCAGCATCCCCATGGTCACGTGATCAAAATTCGGAGGCTTGGCAACTGACTTGTACTTATGACAGTTGCAGTGTCCCAGGGTCACGCAATCACCTTTGGTGACCTTCTGACAAACAGAGTCAATGGGGAAGCCAGATTCACTTCACAACTGTGTTACTAACTGCGGCGATTCGCTTAACAACCGTGAGAAGAAAGGTCGCAAAATGGGGCAAAATTCACTTAACAACTGTCTTGCTTAGCAGCAGAAATGTTGGGCTCAATTGTGGTCGTACGTCGAGGACTAACTGTATACCCCAAGCCTTCACTTCTGCTTGAAATGGACTTCATTGGAAAATGCTCTGTTAGAGACCCTGGGTGACTGCTGTCAATCAAAAACGTTGGATTTGCACACTGGTCCCAGAGACCACATCTACGTGGCACACTGTCAAATCCCATGCACCTGGGCAAGATTAAGCAAGCAAGACCGGCAGAGATTTTAGCAAAGCTCCTTTAATGCTAGGCTAAGGGAGAATACAGCTTCTTGGAAACACTAGGAGCACTTTCCCAGCTTCACTTATAATTAAGGCTGAAGCTCTTTGAATGAAAAGTTTCTTCCCAGGCTTCTGGCCACCTGGCCTAAGCTGCCCTTCATGAGATAAGCTGCCAGCTCATTCACCTGTCACTCGCTTGCTAATGTCTGCGATCATTTCCCTGCCTTTCCCAGCCTCGTTAAACTGTCTCCTACTCACTAAGCGAGAGCTCAAACGGTGAACACATTCCAGATGGCACAGTAGATCACATCTGATGGTGGTTTCTCAATCCCTTGTTGTTTTTTTTAAGATCGACTAGTGCTTGCTCAGATTTGTTTTTGGTTGCAAAAATGTTTTCACAGTTGCCCAATTGGAGTAGAATTATTGCATGCAAAAACCTAATCATTTCCATGGCCTACCCTGCCTCCTTTCCTTTCCTTCTTTCCTTCCCTTCCCTTCCCTTCCCTTTCCTTTCCTTTCCTTCTTTCCTTTCCTATCCTTCTTTCCTATCCTTTCCTTTCTCCTTTCCTTTCCTTCTTTCTTATCCTTTCCTTTCCTTCTCCCCTCCCTTCTTTTAATTTCAGCTTTATTTTTGATCAACTCATGACGGTATAAAGCCTCTATTTTCCACACAACAATCCTTTGCTTATACTGCATTTTTTTATACCTGCTTTTATTTATTTGCATTCGTAGCTTTGGTTCTTTTTCATTTTGGTAATTGTACATTTTTAAAAAACACAACATAAAAAAGGAATCCTCCCAGATATACCAAGATCACAATGAAAAGGGGAAAGCTTTTTCTTAAGATTCCATCCTGTCAAGCTGCAGAATATAACAGAGAACATATTATCATGAAATAACTTAAAATAAAATAAAGGGAACAACCTAATTTTGCTTTTTCTTATTGTTTACATTTTAGGCCTCCAATATATAAAATCAGGCTCAGGAACTAAGGCCCTGGTGCTAAGTGAAGAACACTAAATAATTCACTGCATCAACAATAGGAATTTAGAAGTTGGTGTGATCCATCTCAGTGCTTCTCAACCGTGGCAACTGTAAGATATGTGAACTTCTAATCCCAGAATTCTGACTTCTACTGTGTGTGTACTTCTACTGCCATGCTGGCTGGGGAATTCTGGGAATTGAAGTCCACACATCTTAAAGTTGCCAGGTGCCAAGATTGAGAAAGTTGCCAGTTGCCAAGACTGAACTAGCTTAATACTACCTACAGCTGAAATAGGTCACCTGGTAGCTTCCAGATGTATATAACTTCACCTTCCACCAATTCCAACCAGCACAGTCTGAACAAGGTTGTGTAAAAGTTATAATCCCGTAGTTTTAGGCTGCCAATTCTTCTAATTCTAATAGTTTTAGGCTGCCAATTCTTGACCTACCCTGACTGGCAGTGGCCATTACTATCCCATCAAGTCTTCCTGGAGATATTATTGACTGAACTTTGGACAAAGTAGCAGTTCTGATGCTAAAATAGGATTCTTCTCTATCACCTTCAGTCAGACGGACAAATTGCATTTCCCATTATCTGGGATTTAACTAGGGAAGCTAAGGATTAACCTTAGAACTTCTGGTATGCCAAATTACAAACCGCTAACCTTTGACCGCTAACCTATGATCTCTTTCTTAATGAGAATCTGAGGGCTTTGGGACTAAAACAGCCGTGGTCACCTCTTATGCAAGAAATATCCAACCTTTTGCAATTTACCTTTGCTTTCAGCAATCGAGTGGCTTATTTCAACTGATTTTAGGGAAAGGGTTAGTCCTGTAAACTTTAATCATTGACCAAAGGAAGCAAATTTATCTTGTACAGCTGGCAATTCTACTACTGCGTCTTACCTTAAACCAGACTCCATGCTCCTGCTGAAAAGCAGCCTCGCCAGACAATTGGCAAGTTCCCATTTAGCACTGAGCATGAAAGTAACATTTGACTTGGGTTTGACCCTTCCTAACGATAAGGACTAGAAACCTATGGTTGTGCTTGTTGTTGCAGGGTCTTTCTGGATTTGTCTATTTCCCTGCAGGGTTTGAAATTTACCTTAAAGATCGCTCGCTCCCTCAACAATCTTTCCGGCAGATTTTTGCGTGGCAGTTCTCGAGTTGTCTGCAATTCTTCATTCCAATCTCTGGTCTGAAACGAGATCAGGGAAGAGGCTAAATATATTAAATGCAGGTACACAAAGACACCAACTTTCCAACCTTGGGCAGAAATACAGAACATGGCCATCTGCTATTCTCTTCGGCTCACTGAAAGTTTCTGGCTTTTTGAAACCACGTTTCCTTTTTGAGCTGAGCTACTGCATTTCATTCTACCGTATTAACCAGGATTATCTGTGCCTTGCCAGTTCAAATGGATCAAGAAATGGTGGCCTCTCAGCAGTAAAAGATCATGGCATCCGGCCCTCTCAATTCCTGGCGAATAGATGGGGAAGAAATGGAGACAGTGACAGATGTGATTTTCCTGGGCTCCAAGATCACCGCAGATGGGGACTGCAGCCAAG
>QLTV01003107.1:1419517-1442276 GCA_003457575.1 Thermophis baileyi | reverse complement strand
GACTCCGGGGGATGGTAGAGGACAGGAAGGCCTGGAGGAACGTTGTCCATGTGGTCGCGATGGGTCAGACACGACTTTGCAACTAACAACAACAAACAGCAGTAAAACTGGGCAGGTGGCTCATTTGCAAGAGGCTCATGAGCTTTTTATTCATTTTTTAATTTATATATCAAATTTAGGAAGGAAAAAATCCCATCTCACTCACAGAGCAACTTTTATTTTAAGAAGGCAGGAACTGATGCTTTGCCTCTACCTTATTACCTTGTGTGTAAACATAATTTAGCAGCTCCTAAAAATACTACAGTAAATTGAAGAGAGCTGGTAATATGCCATTTAAATTCAATTTGCATTGATTTATATAATTTGCATTATTGTAAACTGACACAAATGACACTGATGAACAAAGATGAAAAAAAAATCAAGACTACATCAGAAACAAAAAATGGTTATGTTAAATGTGAGTAGTATCCAAACGCAAAAAATGTCTGCTAACTGAGGTCTGTTAAAACAATGATTTATGAGGTGTGAACCACATAATGTAGTCTTATTCGCTAAGTGACTTTAAAGAATCGGTACACTTTTCTTTTCTTTTCTTTTCTTTTAAATAAGGTTTTAGTCCCTAAAAGGGCTTCTCAAAGAACTTGACTAAATGGAAGGAGACATAACAAGCACTTAAACAAAGACCTTAAAGTGAAACTGAGCTGATTTGCAACCTTAAATCATACATTAAAAGCACCTTTCAAGACTGCAAAGAGCTGTTAATGTGTGTCAAAATAAACAGATGAAACAGTTCAAAACTAAAGTCGTTATTTTAGTAAAACTGTGGGCTTTTTTTTTTTTGGTCTATGGCAGGGGTGTCAAACTCAAGGCCTGGGGCCCAGATCTGGCCCGGGGGGGGGGGTGCTTAGATCTGGCCCGCAGTGCCGCCCTGGAAACAGCGAAGGACCAGCCCGCGGTGCCTCTGCAAATGAAAACAGCCCAGGAGGGCTGCAGGAGGCCCTCTCGAGCTCCGTTTTAGCTGGCAGAGGGTTGCAGGAGGCCATCGCAGCCGAAACGGAGCTTGGGAGCCAGTTTTCGCTGGCATAGCACTCGGGCCACCACAGGCGCCCCCGGCACGAGTGATGTTGAGCTGGCTATGGCCCCCCCCAGCCACGCCCCCCCGGCCCCCCAAGGTCAAACACAACCCTGATGCGGCCCTCAATGAAGTCGAGTTTGACACCCCTGGAGATTCTCAATCACCCGAGTCATGGTTGTCCCCAAGGTGCTTTTGGAAAAAGGCAACTGGACTTTCTTGGGTTTTTTCCCCCCTTGAAAACATTTCCCTTCTCATCCAAGAAGCTTCTTCAGTTCTGACTGAATGGTGGCAAATGGAAGGATTTATATTCTTTGCAGTCATCTGGTCGTTAACACTCTGAAGGTCAGTTGTTAGCTCTCTGAGAGTCGTTGAGGCCTCTGGGAATTATCTGTATGTATCCTCAGGGTCACCTGAATCAGAGTGCAAAAGGGTGTGGAATCTTCTTGGGACTGCTGAAAGGACTGTGTCTAAACAAGAGGTAAGTGGTGTCGTATCCTACTTAGAAGTGCTATTATGCTATGATTCATGATTGATTGCAACTACACCTAGGATGGATAACAAAAAGAAAATTAAGCTGTTGGTGGCGCAGTGGTTAGAATGCAGTATTGCAGACTAACTCTGCTGACTGCCAGCAGTTCGATTCTGACCAGTTCAAGGTTGACTCAGCCTTCCATCCTTCTGAGGTCAGTAAAATGAGGACCCAGATTTTTGGGGGCAATTTACTGACTCTGTAAACCACTTTACAGAGAGGGCTGTAAAGCACTATGAAGCGGTATAGAAGTCTAAGTGCTATTGCTATTTCAAACCAGTAGTCATCTCTGTCCAGAATGTGGACTTTGCTGTCTTCAAAAAACAACCTTTGTATTTTGGATGCAGATAGACTGCTGAATCTTATCCCGATGGGTTTTTTCTTCTGTGTTGTAACATAGGTTTGTGAAGTAATTGTTTTGTTTCCCCAATATATAATCTGCATGTGTCTCATTGCATTGTATTGCATCTATCACATTGCTCAGTTTGTATCTGGGTGTTTTATTCTTGGGGTGGACAAGCTTCTGCTTTAATGTATTCTTGGGTTTAAAGTGTGCACGGATGATGTGTTGGTTTGAAAATCCTCTTGAACTTTTCAGATATTCCTGCAACTTATGGAATGACAACATTGCTTCGTTTGTTGTTCTCTTCGTTTGCGGGAACTGGGTATGTCTAATTTGATGAAAAGAAGGACTAGGGGTGACATAATAGCAGTGTTCCAGTATCTCAGGGGCTGCCACAAAGAAGAGGAAATCAAGCTATTCTCCAAAGCAATTGAAGGCAGGACAAGAAGCAATGGGTGGAAACTAATCAAGGAGAGAAGCAATTTAGAACTAAGGAGAAATTTCCTGACAGAACAATTAATCAGTGGAACAACTTGCCTCCAGAAGTTGTGGGTGCTCCAACACTGGAAGTTTTTAAGAAGAGATTGGACTGCCATTTGTCAGAGATGGTGTAGGGTCTCCTGCCTGAGCAGGGGGTTGGACTAGAAGACCTCCAAGGTCCCTTCCAGCTCTGTTATTCTATTCTCTTCTTTGTCTATTATGGAGGAGCTCCTGTTGGATATTTTTCTGGATTTGATGAAGGCCCAGTTGGGATAGTCATAAGTTCTGAGAAACTTCTTAGATTAGAAGTGAAACGGTTTCAAGGGGAAAAAACCACCCAAGAAAGTCCAGTTGCCTTTCAGAAAAGCACCTTTGGGATGTGTGGGCTTTTTTTCATTCTCTCTCATTTTGAGACCCTCAAATTTCCATATAAAAGAAAAATATATCTTTGTACAAAAAAGGGTCAAAAAAGAAAACTGCTGAGTTTCTGCTCTTCCAACTTTTTTCCTCCAAGTAGCTTTATTAAAGATTATAATCACAAAATAGTGCAAAAAAATACAAACTGAAAGAAGAATAGAAAGAGTGAAACATATACCGTATTTTTCGGAGTATAAGATGCACTGGAGTATAAGATGCACCTTAGTTTTTGGGGAGGAAAATAGGGGAAAAAAATTCTGCCTACCAGGTATTCATCTGGCTAGCATCCTTAGTCTGGTCACCTTCAGCGCATTAGTTCGCTGGTTTTGAGCACGCGCACGCGCTTTTTATCCCCTGGTTGGGGATAAAAAACAGCTTCTAAAGCACAGCTGATCGTTGGAGAGAGAAGCAATGAGAAAAGCAGGCGAAGCACGGAAGATCACTTTACTTGCTAGCGCCTCGTTAGGGCTGAAAAAAAGCTTCTAAAGCACAGCTGATTGTCAGAGGGAGCAGCAATGAGAAAAGCAGGCAAAGCGCGGAAGATCGCTTCACTCACTAGCGCCTCATTAGGGCTGAAAAAAAGCTTTGAAAAAGCTACATTCGGAGTATAAGACGCACCCAAATTTTCAGCCTCTTTTGGGGGGGGGGGGAAGTGCGTCTTATACTCTGAAAAATACGGTAAAAGGAAAAAAAATGGAAAGAATGGAAAGAAAAAAAGAAAAGAAAAATAAGAATAAAGAAAACAAAAAGAAATATATAAAGAAGTAACTTTCTATCTTCATCCCAAGTAAAAACAATTTTAGGAACTTTTCCCCTATTCTTAATTATAACCAATGATCTCTTTTTCCCCACATCCCATCTATATCTATAAACAAATCCATAAATTATCATAATTTCAGTTCTGGTATCAGCAAAAGTCCATTAAGGGTTATCAGAAATAACAGCATAGCTATTTTAAGCTTGATCCAATAAACCAACTTTATATTCTTTCCTTTTACTTCCAACAATCTTAATCTTTAGTCCAGGGGTGTCAAACTCGATTTTATTGAGGGCCGCATCAGGGTTGTGTTTGACCTCAGGGGGTCGGGGAAGGTGTGGCTGGGGTGGGCGTGGCCAGCTCGATGTTACTCGTGTCGGGGGGCGCCTGTGGTAACCCAAGCGCTCTGCCAGTGAAAATGGGCTCCCAAGCTCCGTTTTTGGCTGCAACAGCCTCCTGCAACCCTCTGCCAGTAAAAACAGCCCTCCCGAGCTCTGTTTTTGCTGGCAGAGGGTTGCAGGAGTCCGTCGTAGCCAAAAACGGAGCTTGGGAGCCCATTTTCACTGGCAGAGGCACCGCGGGCCGGTCCTTCGCTGTTTCCAGGGCGGGCCTGTGGGCCAGATCTAAACACCCCGCAGGCCGAATCCGGCCCCTGGGCCTTGAGTTTGACACCCCTGCTTTAGTCCACCCAAACAATGTCATAGGACTTGATTTATTTTCATGTCTTCTTTATCCCTTCTCATGAGAGTCTTCAAAGTTTTAACAACTCTCTTTTGTAAGTGGAATATAGAAAAATTATCCAGGTCACTCCCTTGGTTTATTGCATGTCCCTTTTAGTTATTAAAATAATCATGTAGTTTCTTTTGTATGTCTTTGTAGAATCTTTGTCCATGTAATTCTTGTAGCCTGTCACTCAGTCTTTGTCTTGTCAGGTGAAACCTGTGCCTCTTTTCTAACATCTTTTGGTCTATTCCTAGAGGCAAATATCACTGTTGACATTGTTAATATTAAGTATCCTTCAATATTTCCAGTGTTAAGAATATTTTGCATCAGTCTGTAACTGTTAATCATATTTGTGTGCTTTTCTTTAATTGGAATTTTTAGGTCCCTCTAGTGTCCAATTTTAAAAATCTTATTATTGGTTTTTTAAAAAAAAAATCAAAACAATTTAACTTTCCCACAGGAAGTATTCATTATAATTAATTTTTTAAAAAACCTTAATTCAAATTTATTTGGACCCTTAATTCATTTATAACTTTCTAAACTTAAAAATAGCTTTTTGCTCTTTATTTCAATTTCTTTTTTAAGGTCCCAATCTTGTAGTTAGAATTTCTTTCATTAAGGATTGAATTACCAGTGTTTTCAGATCTGTCTCTCCAAAGGTTACTAATAGCTGAGAAGTAGCTAAGTATGCAAATCCAGTGTCCTTTTAAGACGCCAACCGTGGTTTGAAAAAAGAGGGCTATTACTTTGTCTCCCAGTGCTCAAAACCTATTTTTGTTTTGTAGTGTCCTAGAGAGGAGCAACTATCACTTGTGGACAATCTCCCATCCACTCTTTGTTCAGAGAGATGTGAAGAGCCCATCTATTCATCAGCTCTTCGTTTTTCGCCATGATTGTCTGCTCTACTTTTCACAGGCCTGTCTTCAGTTCGTCATTTCTTCCTCCTTTTCTCCTTCTGATCTTTAATTACCGTGTTTCCCCGAAAATAAGACCCTGTCTTATATTTTTTTGAACCCTGAAATAAGTGCTTGGCCTTATTGCCATGCACTCAAAAGCCCGATTGGGCTTATTATCAGGGGATGTCTTATTTTGGGGGAAACAGGGTATATTAGAAACAAGAAACTGCCCAGAGGTTATCAGAATAGAATAGAAGAATAGAATAGTTGGAAGGGACCTTGGAAGTCTTCTAGTCCAACCCCCTGCTTAGGCAGGAAACCCTATACCATTTCTGACAAATGGCAGTCCAATCTCTTCTTAAAAACTTCCAGTGTAGGAGCATTTACAACTTCTGGAGGCAAGCTGTTTCACTGATTAATTCTTCTGTCAGGAAATTTCTCCTTAGTTCTAAGTTGCTTCTCTCCTTGATTAGTTTCCATCCACTGCTTCTTGTCCTGCCTTCAGGTGCTTTGGAGAATAGCTTGACTCCCTCTTCTTTGTGGCAGCCCCTGAGATATTGGAACACTGCTATCATGTCACCTCTTTTCTTTGGTCTCATCAGGCCTCAAGACATTTGGTTCTCAAAGTAATCCCCCCCCCCCGAGACTTAAAAGGTGCCTCACGGACTGTAAGAATTAATCGAATGTAGAGACCAACGGTAAAAGCAAATGAAGAAATCCACAAAGCCCATTGTGTCTATACCTGTCCCGGGATATGTTCTTCGTAGCCCAGTCTAGAGGTGTAAGCATCTTCTGCTCTCACACAATCCATGACATGTTCGGCTAGAGGAGCTGTCCATGTGTATACTTGGAAGGGGGTGGATATTCTCTCTAGTGGGTGCCTCTGGACCCTGGTTTGGAATAAAATGAAGCACATTATTACCACTCTTCTAAAACACACTCCCCCGCCCCTAAGTCTACACATTCCAAACTAAGATTAACATATTTTTTAAAAAAATGGAATTAAAAGTTGTGGTAACTCTGCTGACTGTGAGGTCCCTCTTTTAGAAATCCTGCTTTTCTTTTCGTTTACTGTGGATGTTTTGTTCTAGTTCAGGGGTGTCAAACTCGATTTCATTGAGGGCTGCATCAGGGTTGTATTTGACCTCAGGGGGCCAGGGTGGCCGTGCCCAGCTCAACATCACACGTGTGATCAAATGCCACTTTTGCTAGTAGTTTGTTTTGCTAGCACTCTGCCAGCGAAAATGGAGCTCGTGAGGGCCACAGGCGGCGCTCCCAGGCTCCATTTTCGCTGGCAGAGGGCTGCAGGAGGCCGTTGCAGCCGAAAACAGATGGCTGCCCGTGGCCCTCACGAGCTCAATTTTCGCTGGCAGAGGCACCGCAGGCTGGTCCTTCGCTGTTTCCAGGGTGGCTCCACAGGCCTCCACTGATCTGGCCCACGGGCCTTGAGTTTGACACCCCTGTTCTAGATCATTGTGGAAGTTCTTACTGCACGTGATTGTTGTATGCCATCAAATGATTCTGCCACATACATGTTTAAATAATAATAATAATAATAATTCTCCAGCTAGGCTTTTTCAATGTGGCTTTTGAAATGAGATGTTAAGTATTTACGCTGGTTTTTTTTTTTTAAATGTTATTTGCTTTGGGTGCTCTACTAGCAAAAAGCAAGAATTACAAAGAAATATGTAAAAAATAAATAAACAGCCAGTTTCATGTAAGATACTAGTCTGTGAGTTCTAATCCTACCTTAGCCATGAAAACTGGCTGGGTGACTTTGAGCTAGTCATTCTCTCTCAGCCCAGCCCAGCCCACCTCACAGGGTTGTTGTTGTGGGGAAAATAGGAGAAGGAAGGAGTAACAAGTATGTGCACTGCCTTGAGTTACGTATGAAGTAATAAAGGCAGGGATAAACATCTGATAAATAATACATCCTTAAAATGCTTGTAACACAAAGAATGAAAAGGAAACAAAAAATGAAAAAATTATTATAGCTGGAATACATAAAGTGTGTGTGGGAGGGAGGGAAGGAGGGAGGGAGGGAGAGAGAGAGAGAGAGAGAGAGAGAGAGAGAGAAAGAGAAAGAGAAAGAGAAAGAGAAAGAGAAAGAGAAAGAGATGGATTGTAGAGAAAAATTACCGTTTCTTCTGCAGAGCTGCAAAATTTCTTTTGAAAGTGGGGCTAATTTGGTTCAGGAGCTCTACCAGGGAATGGCTGAGGAAGCTGGGATTAGCAGGCTTGGGGTTGAAGTTATAAGCTGTGGACCTGCAAGGAAGAAACACAAAAGACGTTTAGTGGCAACACCACAGCCTAACCTTTACCCAGGCAAAGCAAGAAAAACAGTCACCAAGTCATTCAGCAAACCAGAAGTCAACCCCAGATTTGATTCTGCAGATTCTGGATGTAACAGGCTAGTTACGTGGCGCCTGAGCAACTCAACTCTTCAACTCAAAGGTTTCTCATGGGGAACCAGGTCCCGCTAATCTGCTCGTGATTGCCAATTTGACCTCTCTGTAAAGAAGTATTACATTGGACAGCTTGGAAGTTCAGGATTCAAGTGGAACATCCCATTTCCTCCAAAAACAGATCCATGGTCAACACTCCTTGGGCTCGGAGCTTCTCCAGTCAGTCCCCTGGCTCTTTGGGTATACGAGTAGTCCTTGCCATAGGAATGGGCAGGCTATGTTTGTATGTCACGACGGTCATCCAATGGATCAGTCACAATTTTGGGGCCTTTTTTGCAGTGACCGTTAAGCAAATGCAGCAGTCATAAAGTGAGTGCAGCAATTATTAAGTGAATGTTACAGTTGTTGAAGAAACCAACGGTTCACTAGAGCAGCAGTCCCCAATCTTTACAGCTCGGCGGCCTGGTGGGGGGGGGATGGGGAGAGGGGAACCGGCCCGCATAAGCAGCGGGCCGGTGCGTGTGCGCACCAACCCAGCGCTTGCACAAGTGGCGTGCACGCTCATGCGTCGGTCAACTGCTCACGTGGCCCGGTTCTGAACAGGCCATGGCCCGGTAGAGGGCTGTGGCCCGGGGGTTGGGGACCCCTGCACTAGGGAAACGGTTTTCGCAAAAACCGGAAGTGTCAGTTTTGGGCCCAAACCATTGTAAAACATTGTCATGTGACCAAGGGACCCTGCAAATGGAAATAAATATGTCCATGTTGCCAAGCGCCTGAAGTTTGGTCGTGTGACCATGGAGAGGGCCTGACTGTTAGAACTTCGAATCCGGATTGTAAGTCCCCATTTTTGGGTCGATTGTAATTTGGAACAGTCGCTAAGCAACAGGTTGTAAGTCTAGGACTACCTGTATGTCAAAAACTGATGCTCTCTTTGCCTGCCCCTGCTTCCTCTACTTGGTGGTACGAAGATGGTGATACAGGATCCCTATGCAACCTGCCAGCATTCATTTCGTGGCCCAAGTCCCACCCAAAACCCAATTGGGCCCAAAATGTGGAGGTTAGTTTAAAGGAAAAAAATACCGTAGGTGTCTTTGGTATTGCAGATGCACAAGGAACCCATTTTATCTCTTAAAATGCCTTATATTTTTTTTCCTTTCAAAAAGATCACCCAAACCCTGCCCTCTTTGGCAGCACTATCCTTTTGCTGCAGCCCTCATAACTCTGTCAATGAACAGCATTTTTGTGATATAAGCATCGGCATTATGACCCAGGAGCACTATAAATGATATCGGATTTTCCAATTTCGAATAGAAAAATGGTAATCATCAGAAATGGCAAATTCTACACACAGTGCGAAACTTAATATACAGACTGTCTCCCAAAATCAATTAGAAGTCATTTGTTCAAAGCACAGATGTGCACCCAAAAAAGAGGGACAGACTGTCCCCAAAATGGAATTGACCCCAAAACGAGGCTCTGAGAGACCAGCATTAAAAACAAAACATTTGGCATTTGACAAGGGGGCGGAGAAAAAAGCCAGATATTTAGCTACTTACTGATTGAGGTAGAAACCTCGGGTGGATGCGGTAATGCTGACATGTCGATCTTCTACCGTGATGACATACAAGTACATAAGATCTCCGTGCATCTTGCGATTGCCAGGTGGTGGATTCCAGCCACTCATAGTTAGGACTTTTAAGCACTGCAGAGGCTTGGGGGCGGGGGGTTATGGGAAGAGAGAAAGAGAAAAAATTTAAAGGCGAACAAGAGATTTGCATTCCCCTCTTGGGAGTGTTTAAAAAAAAAAAAAGCAAAAGCACCATGCAAACAATTCAGATAATCAATCAATCAATCAATCAATCAATCAATCAATCAATCAATCAATGGTTTTGTGGTCTCTCTCTCTTTTTGGTAGTTAGGATCTGCATTCCAGTCACTTCTTCTGAATTAAAATGGTGAAGTCCAAAGCTCCCAGTTGGTATACCTTGTTTTCCCCAAAATAAGACATCCCCTGATAATAAGCCCAATCAGGCTTTTGAGTGCATGGCAATAAGGCCAAGTGCTTATTTCAGGGTTCAAAAAAATAAAAGACAGGGTCTTATTTTCGGGGAAACACGGTATTATTCCTTACATGGAGAGAGCGGCAAGAATTCCTATACATTCTCAAATTATCTTTGTCTTTACTTGTCTTTCTGTTCTCAATCATTTCCAAAGCCTCAAATTTTAGACCACTGTTTCTCAACAACACAGACTCCAACTCCCAGAATTCTTCATTCATCCACATCTCTAATGTGGCCTTTGATATTATTATGCGTTTTATCAGAGCACAATATTTTGAGAGAGTTACTGAGTGGGTTTACTCATTTCCCTAAACCATGATTTGATTGGAATGAAGAGATTCAGTCACATCGTATATCATGTTAAACCAGAGTTTACAAACTGCAAATTAAAGGTAGTCTTTGACTTACAACTTTGTTTAGTGACTGTCCCAAGTCACAACGGTACTAAAAAAAAGTGATTTATGACCGGTCCTCACACCTATGATGTTTGTAGCATCCCCAGAGTCATGTGATCAAAATTTGGATGCTTAGCAACCAGATATATTTATGACAGCTGCAGTGTCCCAGGGTTATGTGATTGCCATTTGTGGCCTTTCCAGCTGGCTTCGGACAAGCATAGACAATGAAGGAAGCCAGATTTGCTTAATGACCAAGTGATCCACTTAACAACTGCAGTGATTCCCTTAACTATTGTGGAAGAAAGATCATAGAATTGCACGTGACTCACTTAACATCTGCCTTGCTTAGCATTGGTAATTCTGGTCCCCATTATAGTCATAAATCAAGGATTATCTGCATATTATATTTAGTGCAATGCAATAAACCACTTTCCTGCTTAACTGCTGTTCTGTGTTTATGCTTCATATAGGTCTTGGTGGCATCTTAGCAGAAAAATGGTTTAAATGTGAGAGAGATGCTGCTCTGGACTTCGTTCCTTCTAGTGACTGACTGCAGAGGAATAAACAACAGCCTCTTTTATGGGAAGGTACTTGGATCCAGAAAATTGTTAACCCATAGTATTTCCATGAAAGAGACTTGCAGTAAAATCCAGAGGTTTTTCCTAGGATGGGAAGTGGGTAGAATCACAGAGGCAACCAGAAAAAAGATGACGATTTGGGAGAAAGCGATTCCCACGAAACCTCCAAAAAGTGACACTCCTCAAATTGATCTGCATCTCCAAGTAGAAAGAGAAAGGTTCTAGGGTTGCAGAAAGAGATCTGACCTTGAAATGACTTTGATGCAAGCAAAACTCTGCTCTTCGTTCCTTGCAGCTGCTTCTCACTGAGGGGGCATTTTGCATTTGGAGCAGTTCACGCTCAAAATGTTTCCCCTACCATTAGAAATGTCCTCCTCTGCTACCGTGTCAGATTTCCAGAGCTAAGAAGCATGTGCCCTGGGAAGCTTTGGGGTGTTCATGCAGCTTCTTTTTGCTGCGAGATCCTGGTGAGGTCCAGCAGCCACAATACACTTCGTGTGCAGTGGCTCTTAGGTCAGCGGAGAGTAGCTGCAAACTGGACACAGAAAATTCCTATCCAAGATCAAGACAAGCTATTACGATTTGACAGCCAATTGTGAACCAGTTGACGAATGACCTGCCTTGGTACAAGAAGTCCTTGCTTAATGATGGTAATCCGGGCTGGGAATTCTGTCATTAAGAGATGCGGCTGTAAAGCAGTCCTGGCTGTCTTAAGATGCTGTTTTTGGATGAATCCTTTGTCGTTGCAGCATCCCACAATCACATGATCACCATCTGCAACCTCCTGTCGGCTTTCTTATGGACTTTGCTTGTTGGAAGCCAGCAGCAAAATGGTCTCAAATGGTCATCGCATGACTGTGTCCATCATAATTCAGAACCAACTGCCATTTGCCCAGATAATAGACCATATGATTGTAGAGTTGCTGCGATGGTCGCAACTATGAGAACTGGTCATAAGTCTCACTCATTCAGTGCCCTTATAACTGAACAGTCACCAAAGGAGTGTGGTGGCAATGTGGAAAACCATTGTTATTTCGAGGAGTTTAGTGACATATTTTGGTTCAAATTAAAAGTCTAGATGTTCAGAGCTCATTTTGAGGTAAACTGCTTTTTTTAATTCTTATTTATTGAATAAAGGAACCGCCGTGAAGCTGCAAAGCTTTTCTTACTGTGGAAATCTCAGACTTTTGATTCCCATCCCAGAATCGTGTGCCAGCCAGCCAGCCAAGATCAGGTCTTGCAGTCTCCTGATCATAACAGACATAACAGAGCCTAACCCTAGATATTGTGGAAACTGGCCATCCTTGGAGTATCTCTGCTGTCGTTATTAAGGAGCTCCTGACAGCTTATAAGAAATCTGGATGTCAACTATCATGGCATATATGCTTTTTAGGTTATGTTTTTAAATGTGTTTAAATAATGAAGCTTAAAATCCCTTTCTTTATTGATGCATTTATTGTCTCTGGATCCAAAAGAACAAATTGCCTGGACACCCAATCACCACCCTGACCCTTGGCAAACAATGAATGAGTGATCACTAAACAAGGACTACCACCTGTATAAAAATTGCTTCCCGTATTTTTAGAAGGAAAATAAACCTTCCATGCGGAGATTGAGCTATTTGGATTTCTACTTTTATTTTAGTCTCTCCCTCCCTCCCTCCCACTCCTTCCCTCCCTCTCCCTCTCCCTTTCCACCAGCAAAAGATATACAATACACATAAATAACATTACTGTATGGACCGGTCCCATTGGTAGTATTTCAATGTTTTTTTTTTCCCCTTTGGAATTTACATAGGAAATACCCACAATGCAGCTGACCAAGCAACGCCTGCCTCTTTGTTGGGCTTCCTTGGAATGGAATAATAAAGGTGGGGTTTATCTGGGAGGAGACAGGCAGGTGGAAAGAGGCATTTTGAACAAGTGCTGGAAGAGATGATCAGCTTCCCATTTGCAGATCTACGGATGCTACCTTCCAGTCTCTGTTCTGAGGTTGAAGAGGGCAGAGAGGTCTCTCTTTGCTCCCGGGTAAGATGTGCTCAGGAGGGGTGCAGTCAATCTGCTCCATTTCTGTACCCTTCTTCTTCCTCTTGCCGCTCTCTAGAATTAAAACATGGGAGGGGGGGGGAGATTAAAAAAAAAGATATTAACACCATCAGACCCAGTAGGTTCTCAACCTGTGGGTCGCGACCCCTTTGGGGGTCGAACGACCATTTCACAGGGGTCGCCGCGCGCGTTAGCCCGCCATCTTGGTGCCACCGTCACTGCAGGGGTGAAATGCTCCCGGTTCGGCCGTGCCTGCGGGTCGCCGGACAGCTGATAGCGAGGGAAGCGGGAGACTTCGCCCACCCGCCCAGACGCCACCATTTGGGTTCTTTTACCCTCTGCGCATGCGCAGAACGCTTTGCGCATGCGCAGAGGGTAAAAGAACTCAAATGGCGGTGTCCAGGCGAAGTCTCACGCTTCCGACGCTATCAGCTGTCCAGCGACCTGCAGGCAAGCCCGAACCGGGAGCATTTCGCCCCTGGTGCCACGCCCCCTTTGTCACCTCATCCCGCGCGGGGAGGGGGTTGCGGCGGTGGGGGGAGGTCGCGGCGGCGGGGGGGTCACAGCATTAGAAAGGTTGAGAACCACTGCAGTAGGTGAACTTAGAAGAGAGGACAAATGAATTTATCTCATCATCTGTGGTCCAATTCACGTTTCCAAGAAGAGACTGGAAAGTTGGCCCTTAGAAAGAAAGCTCTTGAAGCTGAAGAAGCTTCTTGGATGAGAAGGGAAACGTCTTCATAGAAAAACCAGAAAGTCCAGTTGTCTCTTGAAAAAGCACCTTTGGGTGAACTTTCTTGGCTTTTTCCCCTTGAAAACGTTGCGCTTCTCATCCAAGAAGTTTCTTCAGTTCTAACTTAGAACTGGGACAACCACGACCTAAATGTTTGAGAAGCTCCAGAGACTAAGCAAGACGTTTCCCTCCTACTGCACAAGCACCCATATTTCTCAATACCTCCAAGGTCCCCATCGGTGAAGACGCTGAGGAATGACAGCGAGTTGCAGTCAACACCATTGAAGGCATCTGACGGATCAAGGCTCTTGAGGAGATCCCGGACGTGACGGACGTGTATCCGAGCCTCTCGAACTGTATATGGCTCTGGGAAGGTTTCAAGTATATAGAGGAGTAGACAAAAGTAAAAACAAACAAACAAACAAAAAAAACACCTCATTACAGATAACCGTCAGCTTATGACTGGTGGCTTAGCAACCATTTGAAATTACGAAGGAAACCCCCCCCCAAAAAAGGTATTTACAACCCAGTTCCAAAGTTCTGATGGCCAGCCCACGCAAGATCATGTGACTACATTTTGGACACTTGGCAACTGGCCCACATTTACAGCCATTTGCAGCTTCCCATTGTCACATGACAATTAATTTTGTTTTGGGCAAAAAAATGTCCCAAAACGAACAATAGATTCGCTTAACAACCCTGGCATTCATTTAACAACCGCCATAAAAAGAGTGTCATAAAATTGAGTCAGTCATATGATGGCCCATTTTATATCTGTCATGGCTTATGACCGTAATTGGCAGGTTCCATTATAGTCAAGTTGAAAACTTAAGCTCTCTTCTTTATTAGACTTATACCCTAATCTTTCTACTTACATAAAAAAAACACGCTTAGGATACTTGAAATTGAAATGCAATATCCAAAAGAAACATTAAAATGGTCAAAATTAAAAAGATTGGGTTCATCAGCTTCAATTGAGCAACGACTGAAGTTAATACTCCACTTAATGTTGTAAGTTACAAATACAAAGTTACTTAGTAAAATATATTCTGCATGGACTGTCTTTAAAACTATTGCAGGTGCAGCTACAAGCTGCTGGAATCTAAGAAATGCAATGTCTCCATTTTTTGTTCTTTTCACACGGTCTTTTCCTGAGCCTTACGTATCTTTAAGACTTTTCTTGATCAATTCCATCTTTTCAAAATCAAGAGGAACATCTGGATGCTTGAGCCCTCCGATACCAGATGTTACAGCAACCTTCTTTAAAATAGTCCATCCAGATACATCAAATCCCCCCCAAATTCCAAGCCAACATGCTTGGAATCAACCATATCTGGAAGATACCATCTAGAGCAGCGGTTCTCAACCTGTGGGTCGTGACCGCTTTGGGGGTCGAACGACCCTTTCACAGGGGTCGCCTAAGCGTGCACTAGCCCACCACGCCCCCTTTTTCACATCATCGTGTGCGGGGAGGGGGCGGGGCGCGGGTTGCGGCATTAGGAAGGTTGAGAACCACTGATCTAGAGATAAATGGCTAACTGAATTCTTAGGAAGGACTTTTCCTTCCATGAACCTTGCTCAAGATAGCAACTCTTGCCTTGAACTACTCCTTGTATATCAGTTCTTACCTTCAACTACCTTTAATACTGAATCTTCTTGTAAGCCTTCAATGGTCTTCAATTCAGCAAAGTTATCGAGAACATTGCCATCTAACTGCAGAGAGAAACACGTTCGGTGACAGGTATCCTCGCGGTCCATCAAAACTTGGTGGATCTCCTGAACCATCTCTTGGGGAGACACCTTGCAGAGCAGGGAACAGACGAGAGAAGAGAGAAGGGTCACAACTGTCCTCAGTTTTCCTTTAGGATTTCTACAAGGCATGTGAAAAGAGTTTTCAAAATAGACAATTCATGGATTTAAAGTAAAATGCATATTGAAGTCAGATCTACTCTACAAAAATGAGGGATAAAACCAAGTTTTTATGAAGTGCAGTGGTAAGCAATTCACTAACCTAGTGTTTCTCAATCACAGCAACTTTAAGATAGGTGGACTTCAAGTCCAAAATTCCTCAGCCACATGGCTGAATAATAAACTTCTTGGAGAACAGGAGGAATATTAAAATAAAACACTTTCTTTGAAAGCAACTGTCAAAAAGCTAAGGAATAATGTTAATTCAAAAAGCAGAAAAAGGAAGAGATTTGGTTTTCATCTCAAATCCTACAGAAGTGGTAGAATCCTAAATGCACAAAGAGGAATACAATTCCTTCTGTAAATGAAGATCCCCAGTTTTTGGACCTGGAAAATGTAGTGGAGAAGAATACATAAGATGGCTTGATTTGGCTCCTCTGGACATTCAAGTCAAACTACTAGTCTGGCTTGATTTTGCTACAAGTCGGCCACAATAGGTCTAGATATTATCCACTGGCCACAATGGCCAAAATAAACAGTCAAAGCTTGCAAGATCTGTCTGTACTTATGGGAGACCTTGCAATACTTTGGCCCCCCAAATACTTAAACTCTGCAAAGTTACACAATGGCTTTAAAACATGGCTGACTCTCCTGCTAAGCTGTAAGGTATTTTGTTTACCCTTTGCCTATAATATCAATAGCACTTAGACTTATATACCGCTTCACAGTGCTTTACAGCCCTCTCTAAGCGGTTTACAGAGTCAGCATATTGCCCCCAACAATCTGGTTCCTCATTTTACTGACCTTCGAAGGACGGAAGGCTGAGTCAACCTTGAGCCAAACTGCCAAACTTCTGGCAGCCAGCAGAAGTAACCTGCAGTACTGCATTCTAACCACTGCGCCACCACGGCTCTTATAATGTTATATGGACTTGGCTGTTATGGTTTTATGGGTTTCATCTGTTAATGGACCTAGCCATTTAATGGTTTGTTAATCAAACTATGGTTTAACACAGTGTGAACAAGCTTTCTCACAGAATGGGTTTTGTTTGTGTGTGTGTGTCTTTGAGTCAGTGTTGACTCATGCCTGGACTAGTCCCTGGAGTTTTCTTGGAAAGGTTTCAGAAGTGGTTTTCCATTGCTTGCTTCCTAGGGCTGAGAGAGAATGACTGGCCCAAGATTCCCCAGTTGGCTTTGTGCCTAAGGCAGGACTAGCACTCACAGTCTCCTGGTTTCTAGCCTGCTGCCTTAACCACTATACCAAAGTGGTTCTTTTTCAGAATAGTCTACGCTAGTGTTTTTCAACCTTGGCAGCTTTTAGGATATGTGGACTTCAACTCCCAGAATTCCCCGGCCAGCACATTTATGTGTGCCTCAATCTCTCCTCTAAAGCCTACCCTATAGAAAATCCTCAACATGTCACTCCATCCAAATGCAGCCTTTCTTGTTTTTTCTAATAAAAATGCATTCAATCAGTTCCAACACTGCTCTAGAAGAATTTAACCCTGGGGGAGAATTATTTACTTTCTTGCTCACTTATTTGAACTTTGGCCAAACTGCAGAAGATTGTGTAAACAGAACTGTCAAAGAAGCCAACATCTGCAGAAGCCTGGACTTTTCAGATTGTTTCCAGTCCTTAAAAAGAGGAAAGAGATGAAGGCGAAGTGTGGATTTGGCAGGATTACTGAGTTACCCAGAGAGGATTTGTGTATTTAAAGGTCTACCACACCGTAGGTGGGATACATTTTCATACATTTTCTTTGAAGAACGCCTGAAAAAATGAAGTAGAAGCCTCCTTTAGGAGAAAGCTAAATAGAACTGAAGCAGCTTCTTGAAGGAGAAGCAAAAAGTTTTCAAAGGAAAAAAAAACAAGTCCAGTTGCCTTTTGGTAAAAGCACCTTTGGGACAACCAGGACCTGGGTGATTAAGAATCTCCATAGATAACTAAAGCTTCATTTATTCTGTAATTATTCCACATGGAACAGCAAATAGCCATGCAACAAATTGACCACACCTAGAGTACTGCATCCAGTTTTGGTCACCACACTATAAAAAAGATGTTGAGATTCTAGAAAAAGTACAGAGAAGAGCAACCAGGATGATTAGGGGACTGGAGACTAAAACATATGAAGAACGGTTGCAGGAACCGGGCATGGCTAGTCTAGTGAAGAGAAGGACCAGGGGAGACATGATAGCAGTGTTCCAATATTTGAGGGGCTGCCACAGAGAGGAAGGGGTCAAGCTATTTTCCCAAGCACCTGAAGGCCAGACAAGGAATAATGGATGGAAACTGACCAAGGAGAGATTCAACCTGGAAATAAGGAGAAATTTCCTGACAGTGAGAACAATCAACCAATGGAACAGCTCGCATTCAGAAGTTGTGGGAGCTTCATCACTGGAGGCTTTCAAGAAGAGATTGGACTGCCATTTGTCAGAAATGGTGTAGGGTCTTCTGCTTGGGTGGGGGGTTGGACTAGATGACCTACAAGATCCCTTCCAACTCTGTTAATCTAATCTAATCTAAATTCAAAGCCTAGTTCTGGATCAATTCAGAATCCCATCTCAAATGAGATTTCATCAGGAAATGCCAACGCATCTGGCTAGGAAATTTGACATCTGTGGTTCCTATGCATCTGGAGGGCACCAGGATGGGGAAGAGGAATCTGAGGCAACAACCGCTAAGTAAACTTGCAGACTAACAGATGATTCATCAGGGTTTGGGGACTTGCAGAGAATGTTAGACCAAACGGCTTTGGAGAAATACTCACTTGTAAGGGAAAGGGTTCTACCGCCGGCGCATGGACTTTAACTGTAAAACCAGTGTCCTGGATGACAATGACCTCTTGGTCGTCTGTATGGTTTGGATCTTCATGGTCATTTTGCCTGGTCTCCTCCTTGCCGTTCTCGTGCAAGCTGTCCCCGTTCATGAGAGCGATGGTGGAAGGGTGCACTTCTGGTCATGGGAAAGAAGGAAAAGATGGTTTACAGCTATCTGGAGCTCTTGAATAGCACGGGTGCTAATCGCCCATAGCAATGAACTTTAGACCAGGGGTGGGCAACTATGTCAACTTTACAGCCTGTGGACTTCAACTCCCAGAATTCCTGACTCAGCCATGCTGGCTCAGGAATTCTGGGAGTTAAAGTCACAGGTTATAAAGTTGACATAGTTGCCCATCCTTGTTTTAGACTAGGGCTGTCAAACTCCTGGCCCGCGGGCCAGATGCGTCACACACTGGCCACGCCCACGCCCGGTTTAGCGAAGGGGAAAAAAGTCCCGATATGTCACATGATGCCGTGACGCCGTGAGTTTGACACCCCTGCTTTAGACCATGCCCTCATGACTGCCCTGCAGAAAGAATGCCTTAAAGCACTGGTCCTCAAACATTTTTATCTCAGGACCCCTTTGTCAGGTGAGAAAGATCAGGTCCACAGGTGAAGGTCCAATTGAACCAGGGGTGTCAAACTGTTGGCCCACAGGCCGGATGTGTCACACACAGGCCACACCAACCCCAGCTCCGCGAAGGGAAAAAACATTGTGATACGTCACGTGATGCCGCAAGTTTGACACCCGTGAATTAAACTGATTTATTGCTAAACAGCCTACGCACAGGAATCTTCTCAACTAATGATTAGCATCTCTTGGAGTTAGCTAATGGTCCGTGGGATTCAAGGGAGTTTAGATTTAGTCCGCTTGTGGCCATGTAAGGATTCTAGACTGATTCCTCTTTTGACTTGGCCCCCCCAGGTTCTGCCACTCCTTCTCCCACACCTTTTATGTTCTTAAAAATGATTGAGCACCCCACAGAACTCTGGTTTATGTGGACTACATCTGTCAATATTTACTGTATTAGAAATTAAAACTTGGGATATTTTAAAATATTTGACTTGATGGACCCCATGAAAACTTCTGGGGACCTCTGAGACCACATTTTCAGAACGGCTGCCCTAAAACAATTGAGGGGAAAAAAACCACAACTTTCTCTATTTTATATGTTATATTAACACGTTCAATTTCAGAGAACATTTTCTTTGGTTCTGATAGCCTAGTAATAAAAGCAGCTGTTTTGGAATTGTTTTAGTCATGAGAATTATTACAATAATTTGTGATCTAAGTTACCTGGACATTTATCAGAAGGTTACGATCTGCCTTCAAGCAAAGCCTTTGGGGTGTGTGGGAAACACATTTAACTTTATCCATTAAATTTATAATACACAATGAATGATCACTGCCAAATTTCTTACAGGATCCTCATCTTACCCGTTTTTCTCAGCCCAACAAGTATGGCTCACCACAGGTGCAAATAAACGCAATCATTTATAGGATTTAATTGACCTGACCCAACTTGAATAATACCCACTCTACTATCCTGGCTCTCAGATCAGCATTTAGGGCTCAGAAATTATTTGGGAACGCAGGATGACTAATTGTGCCCTTTCATAAAGCAGCTCAGGATTTGAGATTCTTGCCTCTAGGTCAAAATGAGGTCATACTGGAGTGTAATTTGAGGAGGGAGGGAGGAAGAAAGGAAGAAAGGAAGGAAGAGGAGGAAGAGGAGAAGAAAGAGATGGGAGATGGGAGGAAGAAGAGGAGGAGGCAAATCAATCTGCTTTCTGCAAGAGGGAGCATTAAGCTACCCAAATTTCTACTTTAAACAGAAGGCATTCTAAAACAATGTTGTAAGTCCTTCACTTACAACAATTCGTTTAGCGACTGTTCAAATTCACAACGGCACTGAAAAATGTGAGTTATGATCGTTTTTCAGACATATGACCATTGCAGCATCCCCATGGTCATGTGACCAAAATTCAGAGGCTTGGCAATTGGTTCGTATTTATGATGGTCCCAGTGTCCCAGGATCATGTGATCCCCTTTTGTGACCTTCTGACAAGCAAAGTCAATGAGAAACCCAGATTCACTTAACAGCCTTGCTTCTAACTTAACAACTAAAGGTTCACTTAAGAACTGGGGCAAGAAAGGTCATAAAATGGGGCAAAACTCAACAAGGGAGACATTAACCAATGTCTCGCTTAACAACAGAAATATTGGGCTCAATTGTGGTCATAAGTCGAGGGCCACCTGTAATAGGCCCAAAGTTAGCATCTTTTGCTTTTTTGCTCTTGCGTGTGAATGCTTAGGAGAAATTGATTTATTAAACTGATCTGTCTTTCTTTTTTTTCTTAGCATTTTTCCTCGCCTAAATGACTCATACTTTTTTATTTATTTTTTTTGCCTGGGGAAACGTATTTCAGAGAAAGGAGGCAACATGGCAGTTAATGGAGGAAGCAGCAGAGCAAAGAAGGCACAGGAGAAAACAAACCACCTACCGTACTTTTCGGAGTATAAGACGCACTTCCCCCCCCCAAAAGTGGGTGAAAATTGCGGTGTGTCTTATACATCGAATGTTGCCGAAGCCCTGCCTGCCCGCCCGCCGGCCCCCACCCTTCGGCTGTTTTCGGCCTCCGCGCGTCGCATTTTTGGCTGGTTCCAGGCGGCGGCGAACAGGCCATGGTGACGGCGAACGGGCTGCGGTGAACGGGCAGCGACCAGGCTGCGGAAAATGGGCGGCGATCGGCCCGCGGCGAAGGCAGCAAATGGGCCCGGCAGCACCAAATGAGCCACAGCGAACGGGCCAGATGAATACCAGATGGATGCTGGCAGGCAAAGGCAGATTTTTTTTCCCTGTTTTCCTCCCCCCAAAAAGGTAGGTGCGTCTTATAGTCTGGAGCGTCTTATACTCCTAAAAATACGGTAATTCGGATCGGCTTGAATCATCTTCTTTAATTAAAGCCGAAACGGGTGTAGACAAACCCCTGATGTAGCTTTAACCTGTTTCCTGCCAAGACGCACGAACAGCAAGCAATCCCAAAACCCAACCCTGTCTGCCTCAAAGCAACCTCTGGGTGTATGTGGCATATTCTTTCCATTGTGAAGAAACATTTTTTTTCCCAAACTCAATCCATCGCAGGTAGCCTTTCAAGAGAGACCAGATGGCCATCGGTGCAGTAGTAGTGGATTCTTGACCCAGATGGAGGGTTGGTCTAGATCAGAGGTGGGGAACGATGGGCCCTTTATGACTCATGGACTTCAACTCCCAGAATTCCTGAGCCAGCATGGATGCACTAAAGCCAGCATTGAGGTCCATCACTCATAAAAGGGCCATCGTTTCCCCGCCCCTGGTCTAGATGATCTTCACGGTTCCTTTCAACTTTTCCAGTCTATGACGTTGTAATCTTGGGGTTATTTTTAGGGCAATTCCAAATTCAATCTCTGTATAAGCCCCATGACAGATGGCTTTGAACTACAGGCCGCCTCTCGGCCTTACTTACCCTACGGAATCGTTTTAGGAAGGAGACCAAATTCCTTACAAGAAAGGAAGGATAAAAGATCAACCCAGCAGGGTGGCAAAGGAAAGAATGCCATTTTAATCCTCGCCAAGGAAGACAGGGAGGGGGCAAGGCTGCTCTTGAGCCACACGTTTTGCATTCCAGAACATTCCTCTTTCAGATTCTGTGCCGGGAACAGCAGTTTGTGTGTGGTACGTGGTACCACACACAAACTGCGTAGTTCAAATTATAATTTGAACTACGCACAGACTGCTAAACATTTTCTGCTCTTATTTTGCTGTAGTATACAGGCAAGCCCTCAACCTACGACCACAATTGAGACCAAGCTTTCTGTGGCTAAGTGAGACATTTGTTAAATGAGTTTTAAACCATTTTACGACCTTTCTTGCCACAGTGATTAAGTGAATCGCTGCAGTTGTTACCTGGCTTCCCCATTGACTTTGCTAGTCATCACATGACCCTGGGACACTGCAACTGTCATAAATATGAGTCCATTGCCAAGCATTTGCATTCTGGTCATATGACCATGGGGATGCTGCAACGGTCGTAAGTGTGAACAATGGTCGTAAGTCACTTTTTTCAGTGCCATTGTAACTTCGAATGGTCAATAAATGAACTGTTGTAAGTCGAGGACTACCTGCATTGCATTCCTTCTTAGTCTGATTGTGCTGGCTTACAAGGGTTTAGCCTAGAATTAAGAACTGTCTCTTTAAGACATAGCATTCTGGGGAATGTAGTCCATGCCATGTAGTCCATGGCATGTGATCATAACTGTGTACTCTTATTGGTCATTGAAGTATGCCTGGGGGGCGGGAGTAATTGAAGTACGCTATCCCAAAGGAAGTCACTTTCAAGAATCTACCGGGAAAAGATGTAGCAACAAGGAGATGGGGAAGCGTTAATCCTTTTTTACAATATTCGTGATGGTTCCAGATTATGACTGTAGATTCAGAAGAACTTCTACATAACCGTGAGTGTTGTCAGAGGATGCCTGAAGAATAAAATATAATCTGAATGAATGTACCATTGCCTTGTGTTAAACTGCCTGATGATAGCATAACCAATCTA
>QLTV01003107.1:1379706-1418460 GCA_003457575.1 Thermophis baileyi | reverse complement strand
ACAGCCGGCGAAGAGAATGTACACGAGGAACCTTGCAAGGTTTCTTCCCATGCTTCTAAGAAAGCCTCATCCTCTCGTCCCAAGGAAACACCAAGCGAAAAGGCTGAATCTGAGTTGTCTCATCGTTCACATGGGGCCTCCTCTCACACTTCAAAGAAAGCCTCATGCTTTCACCCCAAGTCAACCCGGTCCCACGCCGGTAGCAGTGTCTCAAAACAGTCTTCCCGCCATAGCAAAAGCTCCAGGACCTCAAGAGCAGAGAGTCTAGCCAGCAAAGCTGCAGAGGCACAAGTCGAAGCTGAAGTGGCCAAGGTAGCTTTACAGCTGGCGAAGGAAGTACAATTACAAAGGGAAGAAATAGCCAGACAAAAGGCCAAACAAGAGGAAGAAATGGCTTCAGAACACTGATCTATTTCAATCTTACGTCTGGCTTCCAAGGTTTTTCACGCAGAAGACCAGAAGGCTGGAAGGAACGAGAGGAAGATGAATTAACCCAATTTTGCATTCCCACAGTGTTGTCAGTGGCCCATCTCTTCGAAGATATTCCCATCTGTTTCTTTACCAAGATGGACTAATGTTGATGGTGGTGATGATGATAAAGTGGGTGTTGACTTCTAGTGACTACCTAGATCAGGGGTGGGGAACTATGGCCGTTTTATGACTTGTGAACTTCAACTCCCAGAATTCCTCATTGCTAGCTTCAATGCCTCCATGCTGGCTCAGGAATTCTGGGAGTTGAAGTCCGCAAGTCCTAAAGGTGACATAGTTCCCCACCTCTGATCCAGATAGTGCAGGGGTGTCAAACTCACGTTGTCACGTTGTTGTCAAGTGACGTATTGTGACTTCCCTCCCCCTTCGCTAAAACGGGGGTGGGCGTGGCCACCGCGTGACACATCCGGCCTGCAGGCCGCAAGTTTGACACCCCTGAAATAGTGTCATCAAATTGGTGTTGACCTCTAACGACTACCTAGATAGATAACCTTTCCCTAACTTCATCCTTCAAGTCTATCAGTGGTGCACTGAACATTCATGTAAGTAATCCATCCACCTTGCTGCTAGTTGTCCTCTTTTTCTCTTTCCTTATAAAGGCCCAATTTGAATACTCTGCAAACTTTAAGAGCTGTCCTCCGGTACCTGTTTTCCTTCTTTTGGACATCCCTGGAGGAGGGGATGTCTTCTACTCTTTGATGTAGTTTCCTGATGGCTCCTAGTCTGTGCTGAAGGGGATGGTGGGAGTCGAAAAGCAGGTATTGGTCTCTGTGTGTGTGTTTGCACATTCTTGTGGTGTTTGCACAACAAAGCTGACTTTGATGAGATTGATGAACGTGATGTGCTTGTGAACCCAATCCAAGAGAGTTTAATCAGAAATGGTTCTTGGGCAACTGACAGTTTAGTGCAGTGTTGACAAACCTTTTCGGCACCGAGTGCCGAAACGGGAGCACGCACGCGCGGGAGCACCGGAAACTGGAAGAGCAGTTCCCCAGCGCGCATGTGCGCGCCGGGAAGCTGAGCTTCCAGTTTCCGCATGCGCGCCAGTCACCTGGTCTTCCGGTATCTGGCGCACATGCGCACGCGAAGACCAGCTGGCTGGCGCACATGTGCGCGCCGGAACCCGGAAGAGCAACGGGCGACGGCTGGTGTGCCCGGAGAGATGGCTCTGCGTGCCACTTCTGGCACCGCGTGCCATAGGTTCACCATCACTGGTTTAGTGTGTTCAGGTCTGTGCCTCACCTCCTGCTTAAAAGACCAAAAATCTATACAAAGAAGAATCTACTTGCGTTGCTTGGTCTGACCTGCTTTGCATCATGTCTTTACTCCTGGCAATAGAAAGAACATTCACAACATAAAATCCCCAAGCTTGTTGAAACAGACCAGTACAGGCAGTTTTCAACTTACAACAGTTCGCTTAATGACTGTTCGAAGTCACAACGGTACTGAAAAAGTGACTTACGACCGTTTTTCACACTTATGACCCCTGCAGCATCCAAATGGTCACGTGATCAAAATTCAGCCACTTGGCAACTGACTCACATTTATGACACTTGCACTCTCACGGGGGTTATGTAATCCCCTTTTGCAACCTTCTGACAAGCAAAGTCAATGGGGAAGCCGGATTCACTTAACAACCGTGTTACTAACTTAACACCTGCAGTGATTCACTTAACTGTGGCAAGAAAAGTTGTAAAATGGGGCAAAGCTCACTTAACAAGTGTCTGACTTAACAACAGAAATATTGGTCTCAATTGTGGTCGTAAGTCAAGGACTTCCCTGTACATCCAGCGTCTACCCATTATCAAAGGCCTCGTTGAGATTTTCACTACTATCCCTTTCAAAACAGTCTCCAGGTATCTCTCTTTTCTAGTGTCCTGAACTTCGAAGGCACCATTCCCGATTTGGATCTCTGGCAGATTCCCCAGAACCACAGAAAACACTAACAAGAGGGCAGAACTTTTGTCTGATAAAATCCCCCCATGGTGCTGAAATATCAGATTGGAGAAGTGCTAAGTAGCAATCGGCCAAAAAGCAATTCCTGTTGTGGTCCGCCAGCGGCCTGTGGAGCTGCCAGCAGAGTCGGACAGCAAGGAGGCTGGGGAGGAACATGGGCCAGTCCTGGAATCTGGGGAAGGCTCAGACGAGGGCTAGGAGTAAGGCTTGGAGATGATTGGCCCCTCCCATAAGACATAAAGGAAGAGCAAAGCGACATGAGCCTTTGCAGGAAGCAACTTTGTTCTGGTCGGTTTAAACTCTGAAGCTCCGTCTTGACTTTGTGCTCCGTCTGGCCTTGCCAAGATAATTGGCAATTAAGTCTTTGGCAGCATGTCAAGGAAGACAAAGGTGGGTGATTATCAGCCTTACCCTGAAAGACTGTGGCAGACTTGTGTCGGACTAATTAACATTGTTTGGGACTTATTACAGCTGTGAATGAACATAATTTACAGCCGTTGAAATAAAAAGAGGTTTTTTGGGACTACGTTTGTGATTTCAGGAAGCCTAGGTCAGAACAATTCCCCATGATTGTCTCAAAGGTGCTTTTTCAAAAGGCAACTAACTGGACTTCCTTTGTTTCACTTCTCATCCAAGAAGCTTCATCGGTTGTGGCAGGATGATAGGGAAGAGAGAAGGCCGTAGTTCTAACCAATTAGTCTTCAAAGAAAAATAAAGGAAGCCCAGTTTCCTTTTGAAAAAGCACCTTTGACCTGGATGACTGAGAATCTCCAGACAATTCCACACGATCGATCGTACAAAAGAGAAGCTACAGGCAGTCCTTGACGTATGACTGGTTGCTTGGTGACTGTTTGAAATGACGAAAGACCCTGGAAAAAGGACTTGCAACCTAGTTCTGAAGTTCTGATGGCCGGGCCACCCCACTGAGGTCACATGGCTGAATTTCAGGTGCTCGGCCACCAGCTTTTATTTGCAACTCTTTGCAGCATCCCATGGTCACGTGTCTGAAATTTATGATGTTTTTGCCATAAACCAAATTTACTTCTGGTTTCTGGCAAAAAAAATACCCCATAGAGAACCATGGGTTCACCTAACAACCGTAGTTTTCCTTTAACAACTGCAGCATTCGCTTAATGACCGTTGCAAAAAAAAAAAGTCATAAAGTCAGGATCAGACATGTGGGTTACCTGCTTTACAAATGTCATGACTTAGGAGCATAATGGGCAGGCTCCATTACAGTTGTAAATCAAGGACTACCTGTAGAATAAACCACGGCAGAAGCTCCCTGTGTTAGTGGCTTAATCCGCGTGTAAAACAATACAGGTAGTCCTCGACTTACAACAGTTTGCTTAGTGACCGTTCAAAGTTACAACGGCACTGAAAAAAGTGACTGAGGACCATTTTTCACACTTATGACTGTTACAGCGTCCCTGTGGTCATGTGATCAAAATTCAGCCGCTTGGCAACTGACTCACATTTATGATGGGTTCCAGAGTAATCCCCTTTTGCGACCTTCTGACAAAGTCAATGGGGAAGCCAGATTCACTTAGCAACCGTGTTCCTAACTTAACAACTGCAGTGATTCACTTAACAACTGTGGCAAGAAAGGTCATAAAATGGGGCAAAACTCACTTAGCAAACGTCTCCCTTAACAACATACATTTTGGGCTCAATTGCAGTCATAACCCGAGGACTACCTGTACTTTCAGTCAAGGAATTCTTAAACATTACAGCAGCATATTGATTTAAAACCAGAGCTGTTTTTGTTGGGTATTTTGTCAGAAAAATATAGTAAAGAAAATGTATATTTTCATGTAATAACTGCAGCAGTATTTGTGCAAAATTGGAAAGCGGGGAAAATCCCTACAAAGGGAGAGATAATTAAGAAAATATTAAAATGTGCAGAAATGAATAGATTAACAATGGCAATTAAAGGAAAAGAAGAGTCGGAGTATTATAATATTTGGTAGTGTTTTTATCATTGGACAGAGAATGAATATAAATAAAAAGAGATATGAAATTAAATTAAGCGAGAAGGAAATGTTTTGATAGAAGATAAGTTAAATTGAAACGTAAAAGTAGAGTTGTATATATACTAAGAAAATGGTGGTAAATGTAAAAGATGTTGACACAAAAACTTTGTACCCAGATGACACACTGATGGATTGATGATGTAATGTTTGTTGGGGGGAAAAATAAAAACTTTTTATTAAAAAAAAAAGGAATTCTTAAACATTTTCAAACTGGAGGCATCCTAATTCTCCAATCCTAAGGAAAACAGTTATATGGGAACTAAACTATTTAGTAAGCAAAGCACAAAGCTCTCTGTTCAGCAAGTGTTGGACTGGTTCTTCTTTTTAGCAAACAACAAACTGGAAACCTTTTGGCTAGCTTTCCATTCTTCGCTTTTGCGCAAAAACAGGTTCCTGCAAAGTATTTTGTCTAAGGCCAATCTAGGACCTGCTGCATGCAGACTTCGGCTCATTTTCTCCCATTATTCTGGACAGCAAAGAAACCAAAAACTGCATTTCAGTTCAACCTAAGTATTTGCAAGAGGAACTGTTGTGGCAGCTTCCAAGCCAGCCATACATAAAACCCAAGGCACAGGCTCAGAACTCACACAACAAAGGTTGTAGACTGAAGGGCTCCAACTTGGCTAAGTTTTTAAACAAGGAAATGGGAAGAATGAGAAAAGCCATGGTCAATTAGGACCTCGGGTTAAAATTTCCTAATGTTTATCTGTACCAAATGGATGAACAGAAAAGGCATGTAGTCCTCTACTTACAACCATTCATTTAGCAACCACACAAAGCTACAGCAGCACTGAAAAAGTGACTTATAACTGGTCCCTGAAATTACCGGTAGGTACAGCATCCCCACAGTCACATGATCAAAATTCAGGCACTTGGCAACTGGCATGTACTTAGGAAGGTTGTAATATCCCAGGGTCATGTGACCAGCCTTTTCCGACCTTCCCAGCCGGCTTCCAACAGGCAAAATCAATGGGGGAAGCTGGATTCACTTAACAACTGCAGTGATTCACCTAACAACGGTGGCAATAAAAATTGTAAAACTGTGTGTGACTGATTTAACAACTGCCTCGCTTAGCAATGTAAGAATTCTGAATAACCTTTTGCCTCATATGCAGGGCATCAGGTCCAGGATGCAATGTTTCCCTTTACAACCACAAAATAACGTACAGGTAGTCCTCAACTTATAACCATTTTAGTGACTGTTCAAAGTTACAATGGCACTGAAAAAAGTGACACAACCATTTTTCACACTTACAACGGTTACAGCATCCCCGTAGTCATGTGATCAAAATCCAGACACTCGGTAACTGACTGATACCGTGTTTCCCCGAAAATAAGCCCTCCCCCGAAAATACCATTTCCTCTGGTTAAGGTTAGGGAGACAACTGGAAATCAGGTAAGACGGCAAGAGGAGCCCCGTCTTGCTCCACGCACCCCAAAATAATAAGACCTCCCCGAAAATAAGGCCAAGCGCTTATTTCGGGGTTCAAAAAAATATAAGACAGGGTCTTATTTTGGGGGAAACACGGAAGTTATGATGGTTCCTGGGGTCATGTGATCACCTCTGGTGACCTTCTGACAAGACAAGTCAGTGGGGAAGCCAGATTCATTTAACAACGGTGTTACTAACTTAACAACTGCAGCAAAACTATGGCAAGAAAGATGGTAAACTCAGGCAAAACTCGCTTAACACTGTCTTGCTTAGCAACAGGAATTTCGGGCTCAATTGTGGCCGTACGTGGAGGACTACCTATAGTTCTCCATACACAGAAACCTACTTTAACCGATGGGTTCCAGCCTTCTCTTATATGAATTTATGGTCAATTAGAGGAATTCAGGAAGATGACGGCCACACTGTGCTATGTTAGGCTTTCATCTCAACTAGCTAAACCTGTAACTTGTCCAGGAATGGTCTTGCAGGAAGCAGCCTTTAAGAGAGAGGCTTGCTTTCATCTCTCTGGCCAAGGGTCATCTGACCAGCCTTCTTCACCCAGATGCCTCCTAGTCCTAGTCAAGCTGGAGGATAGGTGTTGTCCAGGGGTGGGTTCTAACTTACCTCGCTGCCAGTTCGCTTCCTCCCGTGCTGCGTGGGCGGGCACGCGCTTTGCACATGCGCGCATGCGCAGTGCAAAAAAATAAAAATAAAATCCCCCCCCAAAAAAAGCCGAAAACAAGATGTCGACGCATGTGCAGTGCCAGAAACTCAGCTTCTGCGCATGCGAAGAAGAAAAAAAGAAACCCCAAAAAAAATTAAAAATAAAAAAAAATAAAATTCAAAAAAAAAAAAAAAGATGGCGGCGTCCACAGACCGGCACCGACCGAACCGGATCCATGATGTCATTGTGACGTCACCAGCGGGTCACTACCGGTTCGGGCGAACAGGTCCGAACTGGGAGGAACCCACCTCTGGTGTTGTCCCAACATACTTAGAGGGACAGATTGACGAAGGTCGAGTCTCACCAATTTCTGTTACATCTTCAGTAACCTCCCTGGAAAATATTAGTGGTTGATATTGGGGATAATCCTACTCTCTGTGCTTTGATAGTAGGTAGTCCTCGAGTTGCAACTGTTCATTTAGTGACCATTCGAACTGAAAAAGTGACTTATGACCATTTCCCCCACTTATGACCATTGCTGCATCTCCATAGTCACATGATCAAAATTCAGATGCTTGGCGCAACTGACTCATATTTATCACAGTTGAAGCGTCCCAGGGTCATGTGATCATCTTTTGCGACCTTCTGACAAGCAACGTCAATGCGGAAGTCTAGTTTCATTTAACTAACTTAACACCTGCAGTGATTCACTTAACTGTGACAAGCAAGGTCATAAAATGGGGCAAAACTCACTTAACAACTGTCTTGCTTGGCAACATAAATTTTAGGCTCAATTGTGGTCATAAGTGGAGAACTACCTGTATAGGCCATGGATGAGAACACATATAGTCCGTGTCTCTCCTTTTTATCTTTAATGATTTGCAGAGGAAAATGTGCAAGGTTTATGTATCCAAGTGGCAAGACAAGATACTGTACTTTGGATTTGAAGACACAGGTCAAGAAATGATTCGCCCATCGCCTCTGTAACTGAGTCCATCCACCTTCTCTACTGGTGGCCTCTTCTCTTTGCTTTTACCTTTCCCAACGTTACAGCTTCCTAAGATTTCTTGTGTTTTTTGGAGCTGAACAATAAAGAGCCTTGCAAAGAAATCCAGTAATTACATAAGTAGGTTGAGTCAAGCCAAATCTCTTGGTTTTTTTTTTTAAGAATCTTCCTGTTCTTTTTTTCCCTTTTAAAATCAATATAAGATAACAATCGTCTGCTAATATTTTGAGAGCCAGTTTGGTGAAGCAGGAAAGATGCTGGGCTAAAAACCAAGAGACCACAAACTCTAGTTTTCCTTTAGGGCCTCATGCTGCCTAGGGAATTCTGGGAGTTGAAGTCCACACATATTAAAATTGCCATTTTTGAAACACTGGTCTAAGCTTAAGCACAGAGTCTCACAACTTTTAAGAGGGATTGAAAGTAGCAGATAAAAATTAATATTAAGCATTTACATGATTTTTTTGAGAGTAATAATTTGAATGTTCTCTTTTCCCAATGCAAGATGTTGAAAAAGCAATGAAACTTGGTTCTTGGGCTCTAAAAATGCATTACTGAAAATGTTGTTCCGTGTTTATTGAGCACTGACTACATACAGTCATGGATTTGATCACATGCTAAGGAACTATGCTTCATTTGAAGGAAAAGCGAATGCACTGTTGTACTGTATTTATCTGCTTTCTAAAAATACACTTATTACTTATTAAAATATGTGAACATAACATTAATCAAACCAGACAGATTCCAGACTGTCATTTGTGTTCAGTAAATACTTCCCTCGAACTATGCATGCATCCATTATACAGACAGATTTTGGGTGTGGTACAATTACTATTTTAATAGCTTATACCCTTAATTGTCTTCGAGCAAAGCTTTGCTTTAATTGGACATTTTCCTGAACCATCTTTCTTATCAAAGGTCTCAATTTGGAACAAACAATCCTTATGTATCTTTTATGCAGCATGTCACCTTAATTTATTACAAAATACATATTATGCTTAATTTATCAAAAGTCTCAAGGAGTTCAGCTCAAATTCTAATGTTCTTTAGGATATGGACGATGTAGATTTAATGACAAACTTTTCAAAAAAAAAAACTTCCAATAAGGAATCTTAAGAAATACAGCTTTGTGAGAACATGAAGCATTTCTTCCTCGTTATTAATTTTATTTGGGGCATATGCCCCTGCCATCAACCTCCGCTGAAAGGGTTAATCAAGGGAATTTTAAAACCTGGGTTTGCTAGTCAGTTCCCACCCCACCCTAAGCATTTAACCTAAATAGTTTCACCAGATGATTTTGGCACCTTGTCTTAACCAACAAACCCAAACGACGGTGGAAAAATGGATTGGAATATTTAAGAAGTGTCAATTGCTGAATAGATTTTGCCTGAGAATCTACCAATGCGATTTAATCAGCCTCCTGAGGCTGTTTAAATAATTAATGGGTATATTCCCTGCATTTTAATAGAAGCTGTGCATTTAACATTTCCTGTCTTCTCAGCCCAGCTCAATCCTCAGCCATTCAAAGCAGAAAAACCGGTATCGCTGGTTACCCCTGTTGATTGACAGCCATAACGCGGGGAGGTGTGGGGTGGGTTGAACGAAAAAGCCATCTAGGCATGGATCTCTTTTTCTTGGCTGTATTCCAGAACTGCCATCGTATGTGCAGCCTGGTAAATTAATTCTGCCTCAGGGAAAGCACGTTACACAGTTAATATTAAGTCATTCAAACGTATGTTGGGGGGGTGGGGAGGATCGTCATACTTATTTCAAAAGGTGTTCCCTGTTTGCTCTCTCCCCAATATATGTGTGAAAGCCATTTAACAGGTAGCCCTCGATTTATGACCGCAATTGGGAGAATTTCCGTTGCTAAGCAAGGCAGTTAATTGCGCCTGATTTTACGATTGTTCTGCCGTGGTGGTTCTGCGAATCATGAGACTGTTAGTAAATCCAACTTCGCCCATTGACTTTGCTAGTTAGAAGGGTCCCAAAAGGCCATCCCATGACCCAGGGATGCTGCAACTGTTATAAACACACGCCAGTTGCCCAGCACCTGAGTTTTGATCATGTGAGCATGGGGATGGTCATAAGTGTGAGGACCTGTCATAAGTCACTATTTTCAGTTACTGTTCAGTAATTTTGAGCAGTTGCTAGACAAATGGTTGTAAGTTGAGGACTACCTGCACTATTACCATGTTTCACCAAAAATAAGACCCGGTCTTATATTTTTTGGGCTCCAAAATAAGCATTAGGGCTTATTTTGTGGGAAACACGATATCAGGGTGATCAGCCCGGCTGGGCGCCCCTCCCAGCGCACGCACAAAAGGCGGCAAACATGTGGGGGCCAACGTTGTCCGGCAGCAGCTGCAGCCTGCCAGTCCCTTGGTCGGTGCACTCTGGGGCTGCACAGCCCACACTCGTGCAGGCGAGTTGATTACCTGTCCAAGCAGCAGAAGCAGAGGGGCATGCAATCTGGATGCACCGCATGGGTTGTGAGAGTCGGTGGGCCAGAGTGGCCAGCCATGGAACGCTTGTCTTTGTGTCTCTCGGCTTGCCTGCGGCCTACGTGGCACGTCCGGATCACCTGCCTTCCCCCCTTCGCCTCTGCCTCCGACTGCTGCTGGTGCCACCTTGTGAAGATGAGCCGCCCGTGGCCACCTGCCTGCTCCAGCCCATCGACTCTCGACTTTCCCACAGCCCATCCAGATCGTGTGCCTCCCCCCTGCCTCTGCCTGCTACTTGGACAGGTAATCAACTCACCTGCGCTGCACAGGCTGCGGTTGCTGCCGGACACCATCAGTCCTCGCGCCCTTGCTGCCTCTGGTGCTAGCCACGCCCCCCGCTGATGACGACTTTAACTAGGACTTATTTTTGGGGTAGGGCTTATTATTAGGAGCAAATCGGGGTAGGTCTTATTTTCGGGAAAACACGGTAGTAGCTTTTCATAAGATTTCAAATAACTAATGTATTGATGCTATTAGGAATTCTGATGTTATGTATTAAGGATTTAAGATTGTGAGGTAATTATGAGCCACCTTAGGAAGATTAACACCCTGAACAATTGCAGTTAAATGTTGCTGCATAGCCCTGTTTGCAAGTCATATGTAGTGTAGTAAATATGCTACACTCTGAATATCACTGGAGTGGAAAATATGACTTGTAAAAACCCCAAATCTGGTCTTTTCAGGCAGCGTCTCAAGCGCGCAATTTTTTCGCAAGAAGATTCAGACCTTTTTGTGTTCAGTTTCTACAAATACTTAAAAGATCCGGGCTCAATCCAGATCGCCGTGAAGTCACTATTCCTCAAACCTGGCAACTTTACAATGTATAGAACTCAATTCCCAATATGGAATTAAATCATGCCAAAAGGCAAACGGCATGGCAACCAGAATTTGTAAAAAGTTGCAATCATGCAAGGCTTATGTCAGGCTTGGCTGGTCTAAGCTGCAAATAAAACTAGTGTGAAATTTTCCAGCATTTTTCTAATGATCTCCCTGTTTTCAATTGATACTGGCTGGGGAATTCTGGGAGTTGAAGTCTGCACATCTTCAATGGGATAAGTTTGAGAAACACTGCTGTACTATAACCAGATTCTGTCTACCATCTTGTTTATGATTTGTATTGAAACTTTAAAAAAAGAAGAGAGCAACTAATATTACTACTAAGCTAATATTTTTTATTAAACTTATATGCTGTCTGTCTTGCTAGAGGTGACTTTAGGCAGCCTATAATCAATTAAAAAAACCTAATATTTTCATATAATAATCAATAGTAAACTGGTTTAAAATTGACAAAGATGGGGACGAAGGGAGCAAAATGCACATGGGGAAAAAGGTGGAGTCTCATCTTAGTCCATGAAATATAAATTAATATCAAGTAAGGGAGGAAAAAGAGAAACAAAGCAAAGACAAAGAAAAAAAGAAAAGGGGGGGGGAGTTAAGGAAAAATAGAAAAGAAAGAAAAAAACAAAACATGGCTTACAATATTCTTCACAGTAGTTATAAGTTCATTCGGTTTACCATCATGAACTATTTGGGATGAGGGGAGGTTGAAAGCCAGTATATAAACATTACTACAGGTGGTTCTTAACTTACAACAGTTCACTTAGTGCCCGTTCAAAGTTACAACAACGCTGAAAAAAGTGACTTATGACCGTTTTTCACACTTACGACCATTGCAGCATCCCCGAGGTCACGTGATCAAAATTCAGGTGCTTGGGAACTGACTCACATTTATGACCGTTGTAGTGTACCAGGTCACGTGATCCCCTTGTGCAACCTTCTGACAAGTCAATGGGAAAACCAGATTCACTTAACAACCATGTTACTAATTTAACAACTGCAGTGATTCACTTAACAACAATTATGGCAAGAAAGGATGTAAAATGGAGGAAAATTCACTTAGCAACAAAAAGCACCTTCAGGGTTTAATATGAGGAACCTCAAATGACAGGTAGTCCTCAACTTACAACAGTTCATTTAGTGACTGCTCAAACTTACAACGGCACTGAAAAAAGTAACTTATGACCCTTTTTTTCACACTTACGACTGTTACAGCATCCCCATGATCAAGTAATCAAAATTCCGACGCTTGAGAAGTGACTCATATTTATGACGGTAGCAGTGTTCTGGAATCATGTCATCATTTTTTGCAACCTTCTGACAAGCGAAGTCAATGGGTAAACTAGATTCACTTAACAACCATGTTACTAACTTAACTGCGGTGATTCACAGAAAAGTCATAAAATGGAGCAAAACTCTCTCAACAATTGTCTTGCTTAGCAAAGGAAATTTGGGCTCAATTGTGATCATAAGTCAAGGCCTACCTGTATTTTAGGGGTGTCTAAGTGGAACCGTCAACCACATGGCCTTTGACCAAATGTGAAGGCCCAGAAAGCTAAATTTTGCAATATTCAAGCTTCTCAATCTCTCATAGCCATCCAGTTGTGGACGTGATATAGAGCAGGGGTCTTTTTGCTTTGCTAGCTGAGGAATTCTGGGAGTTGAAGTCCACAAGTCTTAAAGTTGCCACGATTGGAGGCCCCTGATACAGAGCACAGTCAAGGACAAATTTCCTGACAATTAATCAATTGGACAGCTTGCCTCCTGGCATTGTGGGTGCTCCATCACTGGAGGTTTTCAAGAAAAGATTGGACCATTTGATCAGGATAGTATAAGGATTCCTGCCTTGGGCATGGGGGTTGGACTAGAAGATCTCCAAGGTCCCTTCTCCTCTACGATTCTACGATTCCCTATACAATCCAACCATTTGTGGCTCTTTCTCTTTGAATACTCGGCAAAAACTACCAACTGCATTACAGCTGGACATCTGAAGACCCATATATCCTGACCCCACCTCTTCCCCCCCCCGACCCCCAATTTCCCACCCCCTACCTTTTTGCAGATGGGCCAAAGCTTTTCCTTTTTATTCATTTGCAAGGGTTCAAACCCTGCAAGGATCGGGAGAGGCGAACCGAGGCATCTCCTTGGATGGCGCTCTGCTTTGGAAACCTCAGGAATGGTTTCCATGCGTAGGTTGCCCCACACCGCAAACTACATTGCTTTCGTACGGGCTGCTGTAAACAAGTGTGCACTTTTACCCCACCAAACCCAGTCCTTAATATGAAGGAGACATCTGCTCATCTGTGATGCAAGGGCAAAAGAAAACACCCCGCAGATGTAGTTCACCAGGATCCTATTATGCTGACATCAGCTTGTTAGCACCTTATAATATATTCCGTGCAGACTTAAAAGAGATGGTGGAGAGATTGGTGGGGTGTGGGTTTATTCTCCAACACCCCCCCCCCCATTTCCAAACAGGGTTTGACAACTTGCAGCTTCGCGCGTCACCTTCCTCCTGCACAACTCAAAATCCCTTCTAATCCCAACGGCTGAAAAAAACCCAACAATGGGGCTTCCTGCCCCTCTAAAATAAGAAGCTGAACATCCCCAACGTGTCTCAACAGTCTCCATTACAGTAGCCAAAAACTCCTGGCAAAGGTTATTTTTTAGGCTATTTCCCTTCCAGGCAGATCTTGTTCTCAACAGGTTGAGACAGAAACAGATGCTTAGAGCTCCTTCTGCAGCTGGATTTTTTTTTTTTTTTTGATGCAAATGGTGGAGAGTTGGAAGAAAAATGCCTGTTTTCTACAAGGAACCGTTAAAAAAAAAATCTGCAAGGAAGGATGCCTCATTTATTTCCCACCCCCACTCCAGACCTGTTCTAGGAGAATAAAGTGGGAAAACGGAGCAACTAGGAAGTGCATTTTAAATTGGATTTCTGTGTGCAAGGATGAAGCATTTCCAGACCTGTTCTAGGAGAATAAAGTGGGAAAACGGAGCAACTAGGAAGTGCATTTTAAATTGGATTTCTGTGTGCAAGGATGAAGCATGAGTCACATTTCGGCTTTCATTATGCTACTTTCCAAAAGCTTATCTAGGGAAGTGAAGATGTTGTTGCTGGGTGGGTGGGAGCAATTTTTAAGCCTTCTTAAGGTGATTTAAAGAATCAGAATGAATGCACCATGCAGAATTAATGCTTAGCTCATGATTGCTACTGATTATGTGCCATTAGGTTGACTCTGACTGTCTTCCCTAGACCTTCTCCAGAACCTGGTGCTTTCAGGTCTTCTAATGAAGCACTTGCCACTGCTGTAATTGAGTCCATCCACTTTGCTCTTGGTTGTCCTCTTCTTCTCTTTTGCCAAAGGTGCTTTTTCAGAAGCAACTGGACTTTGTTGTTTTTCTTTGAAGACATTTTGCTTCTCCAAGAAGCTTCTTCAGCTCTGACTGGATGGTGGGGAATGGAAGGATTTATATTCCATTTATATTTATATTCCATTCCCCAGCATCCAGTCAGAGCTGAAGAAGCTTCTTGGATGAGAAGCAAAACGTCTTCAAAGAAAAACAACAAAGTCCAGTTGCCTCCTGAAAAAGCACCTTTGGGACAACCATGACCTGGATGACTGAGAATCTCCATAGACATCTTCTTCTCTTTCCTTCCACTTTTCCCAGCATCAGAAATGTCTCTTCAGAGCTGGATCTTGGCATAATGCAGTGTTTTTCAACTTTGACAACTTTAAGATAGAATACAGAATAACAGAGTTGGAAAGGACCTTGGAGGTCTTCTAGTCGAAACCTCTGCTCAACCAGGAGATCTATACTATACCAGATAAAGGGGTATTCAATCTCTTCTTAAAAACCTCCAGTGATGTAACACCCACAACTTCTGAAGGCAAGCTGTTCCACTGATTTTCTGTCAGGAAATTTTCTTCATTTCTAGGTTAGATCTCTCCTTGATTAGTTTCCATCCATTGCTTTTTGTTCTGCATTCAGGTGCTTTGGAGGATAGGCTGATCCCCTCTTCTTTGTGGCAACCCTTAAGATATTGGAAGACTGTTATCATGTCACAACTAGTCCATCTCTTCACTAGAGATGAAGTTCACACATCTTAAAGTTGCCACAGTTGAGAAACACTGGCATAATGTGTCTGAAGTAGGATAATTTGAGGCTGATCATTTGTGCCTCATATGAGAACTCTTTAGTTAATTTTGTTCAATTATCCATTTTGTTTTGTTTTGTTTTGTTTGTTTTTGTTTTGCTGTCCATGGTATTCTCCAGGCATCTTCTCCAACAGCAAAGTTCAAAAGCCTCAATATTTTTTCTGTTTTGCTTCTTCAACTTTTACTTCTATAGAATATCACAGGAAATCGTTTGCACAGTTCTGATCTTTGCAGGTAAAGACACATCAGGGCATCTGAACATATTTTACAAACCTTCATGGCTAATTACCTGAGGGCAGGACAAGAAGCAATGGATGGAAACTAATCCAGGAGAGAAGCAACCTAGAACTAAGGAGAAATTTCCTGACAGTTAGAACAATTAATCAGTGGAACAACTTGCCTCCAGAAGTTGTGAATTCTCCAACACTGGAAGTTTTTAAGAAGATGTTGGATAACCATTTGTCTGAAGTGGTGTAGGGTTTCCTGCCTAAGCAGGGGGTTGGACTAGAAGACCTCCAAGGTCCCTTCCAGATTCTATTCTATTCTATTCTATTCTATTCTATTCTATTCTATCCTATCCTATCCTATCCTATCCTATCCTATCTTTTGTTCACAACATATTTCTTGACTGTTTGTTCTATTACTATGGACCGTGACCTTCAAATTACCTAAAAAAAGTACATGAAAAATTGCAGTACACCAAATTGTGTTTCGTTTTGTTACTAAATATTTGGGAAGGAAATCCTGGGGTGATCCAGTTGCTGTAAACTGGGAGGGAGGCTACTTGTGCTTCAAAAGTTGTGGGATGCCCAACCTCAATATAGTGCCATGCTTATGCTTTATAAAACGTTATGCTTTATAAAACGTCCCTGTCCCAATATCAGTGTCAATTCATCACAGGAGAGGCAGAAACAATATGGAGTTGGTTCCATAAGGCATTACAGGTAGTCCTCGGCTTATGACCCAAGTCCAATTGGATCCAAAATTTATTTTGCTAAGCGAGATAGTTGTTAAGTGAGTTTTGCCCCATTTTATGATCTTTCTTGCCACAATTATTAAGTAAATCATTGCACTTGTTAAGTTAGCAACACAATTGTTAAGTTAATCTGGTTTCCCCATTGAATTTGCTTGCCAGAAGGTTGCAAAAGGTGATCGCATGACCCCGGGACACAGCAATCGTCATAAATATGAGTCAGTTGCCAAGCGTCTGAGTTTTGATCACATGACCATGGGGGACGTTGGAATGGTTGCTAAGTGTGAAAAACGGCCATAAGTCGCTTTTTTCAGTGCCGTTGTAACACTGAATGGTGTTGAGAGCTGCCAGACAAAGGGAACAGCTAAGGAACAAGGGTCGACGTGGGAGTAAGGCCACATGTGGACGATGAATGGCCCCTCCCACAGGGAATAAAAGAGGAGCGAAAGGGGAGGGGAGCTTGCAGGAGACAATTTGTTCGCTTAATTGGTTCATGACTCTCAGAGACTCCTTGCCAAGTTCTGAAGATATCGGCCTGGCAGCTCTCCAAGCCAGATAAGGTCTGTGACTGTGAATTTACCCTTGAAAGACTTTGCTGTATGTGAATGAGAAGGATTCACAGTAACTTAATAAAAAGGGGTTTTTGTCGGGACAAGGAGTCTGCTTTGTGGTTTGTGGAATCCTAGGTCAGAACAAATGGTCACAAAATGAATGGTTGTAAGCTGAGGACTCTCTTGTACACGCCCATGTCTGGAAAACATCCTTGTATGCAGATGATCCCAAATTCAATCTCTAGTTACCACCCTGGAAAAAAACCCAGGCTGCAAATTCCAAAATGTTGCCAATGGTTGCAACAGTCAAAACTGGGGTTTGGCAAGGTCAGGGGAGGTTTTCCATTTTATTCCTAGTATGCCATACTCACCATACGTCCTATCTTTTGGTAATCCTACTTCTACCTTCTCTATCATAGTCCCCTCTGTATATGCACCAAACCCAATTCCCAGCTAATGGAGCTTTTGGCAATCCCAACACTGCATCTGATCAGGGAAGTCTGCTGCAAAACAAGCCACAATTATTGTCATCTCTTCCGAAGATGGGAAAATTGAGAGTGAGCTTTGCTTAAGGCAACCAGAATACTTCCGGACAGCCTTTTCCATTCCCTCAATCCACAACTGCCTTCTTTTCCTCCACTTCTGTAACACTAAGAATGAAGAACAAAGTAATTTCCACACTCTGAAAATGAAAAAATAGACTGCCTGCACTTTCTGTCATTGTTTGAATTTTTGCTTCAGATCACATGCATTTGCATTTGCCAGGTCATATGCAAAATAAAACATATAAAACAATCTGAGCAGTTCCAGGGGAGAAACTGCAAAACCACCAAGCTACCATTCTCTTTCAAAGAATTTGGCGTGGTGGCACGCGGAGCCATATCTGAGGGCATGCGAGGCATTGCCCTATGTCAGCTCAAGCGCGCTGGCCAGCTGATTTTCAGCCTTCTGGAGGGTGGGGGAGAGGCCGTTTTCACCCTCCCCAGGCTTCAGGAAAGCCTCCGGAGCTTGTGGATGGCGAAAAACGGGCCCAACAGGCCTACCGGAAGTTCGGAAACGAACTTCTGGTAGGTCCGTTGTACCGTTTTTCGCCCTCCCCAGGCTTCAGGAAAGCCTCCTGAAGCCTGGGGAGGGCGAAAAACGGCCTAACTGGAAGTCCGGAGGCTTCAGTGAGGCCTGCGCACATGCGCGGGGGGGGGGTTATGCGTGCATGCACGGGGGGAGAGCATTGCATTATGGGTGTGGGCATGTGCGCGCGCACGTGCCCTTTTGGCACCCGAGCAAAAAAAGGTTTGCCATCACTGTTCTAGAGTAAATGAAACTCAGGAGACACAGTGAGGCCACAGAGGGACAGTTTTGAAAAGTCATCACATTTTAAATAGGTGAGCCTTCTTGAAGTTTTAAATGCCCCCTATGTAACCCAGAAAAAAATTGACTTGTTGCAATGCCACACACAGAAGTCTGGAATCAATCTTGAACTGGAACAATGCAGAGTCTCAAAAGAAAAGCTGTAAAGTTGTATTATGAATTTTTGAACCCAGGCTTAAACGGATTAAGACTCCGCAGACTTAAACAGGGAGGCACCTCAGATGTGAAAACTCTTGACAGATTTGCCATACAGGTACTGTAGGTCCTCAACTCGGGACTGTAATTGAGCCCAAAACTACAGTTGCAATTTGCAGGGGTCATTAAGCAGGTCACCAAATGATCGTGGCCAACTTTATGAACTCTTCTGCAGCAATCATTATGTGAATGGCAAGGTCGTTAAGCAAAGCCCTTTTACTCAATGGGCATTTTTTTGTTGGAAACTGGCAACCCCCCCCCCCAAAAAAAATCACAATTGTGTAACTATGGGACACTGCAATTGGTATAAAAGCAAGCTGGTTGCCAAGCACCCAAAATACGATCATGTGATGGAGAGGCCACCGCACAACTCAAGAACCCAAACATAAGTTGCTCTGGGGAGGTCGGTCATAACTTGAAACATAGCAACCGATAAATGTCTTTCTCCTTGTTTATGGAGCTTCTCAGTCATCCAGGTCATGACCCCCCTTTTTTTTTTTTCCCAAGAGGCAACTGGATTTTCTTTGAAGACGTTTCGCTTCTCATCCAAGAAGCTTCTTCAGCTCAGAAGCTTCTTCAACTTCTGGATGAGAAGCGAAACGTCTTCAAAGAAAAACCAGAAAGTCCAATTGCCTCTTGAAGAAAAAAAAAGCACTTTTGGGATAGCAACCGCTAGTTAAGTGAGAACTGCCTGTATTTCTTCCTCTAAATGGGGCTTCCCTCACCTCAATCAATGCATTTTCCTTAGTTAATTAAATAACATGCAGTGATTCCAGTCCTGCAATAGGGCCTGTTTCCACCCAAACCTTCTAATTTAACAATTAAAGCAGGCTAATTCAGAAAACAAAGGTGAGATTTGAAAACATTCATGCACATAGCAGAAAAATAATCCCAGTCCTTGGAGTCATAAATCAGATTTATTTTTCAAGCAGCAGTGTGTGGAGAAGGGGAAGAGCATCTTGTTCCCTTTGTTATATTTGGAGATTCTTGGAAATATAAACTAAGGTGGTGGCCTGGTTATGCAGCATGACAGCTCACACCTCTATTTTTCCCCCTGTTTAAATTAAAAAGAATTGCCTCCCCTAACTGAAGGTGGCATACATAAATACATCTACATCCCCTTTCATTTTATCACAATACTCTTTATCAAGGTGATCATTTATCAACTGCTTCATAATGCAGGCAGTCCTCAACTTGCCACCACAATGGACCCCAAAATGTCCGTTGCTAAGCGAGACATTTGTTAAGTGAGTTTTGCCCCATTTTACGACCAGTCTGGCCACAGTTAAGTTAGTAAGGCGGTTTGTTAAGTGAGTTTTGTCCCATTTTACGACCTGTCTGGCCATAGTCGTTAAGTTAGTAACGCAGTTGTAAAGTGAATCTGGCTTTCCCCTTGACTTTGCTTGTCAGAAGGTCGCAAAAGGGGATCACATGATCCCGGGACACCGCAACCGTCATAAATACGAGTCAGTTGCCAAGCGTCCGAATTCTGATCACGTGACCAGGCGGATGCCGCAACGGTGGCAAGTGTGCAAAATGGTCATAATAAGTCCCTTTTTTCAAGTGCTCTTGAACGGTCACTAAATGAACCATTGTTAAGTCGAGGACCACCTGCAACGGCAAGCCACCGGGGTAGAGAGGCATCTTCGTAAGCTCCATAACGCCCCACGGTTTCGGGGCAACCACCCATGCCCGTAAATGAGCCAGAATGCAAGAGTGCATCCTTTGCCGACTGTTGCTGTGACTTGGCCGCCCGTATAATGCGGGAAGGAAAAGAAGAAGAAAAAAATAAAAAAATAAAAGAGCGCCTGTCGCTTTAAATGTCTCTCCGAGCAATGCCGGGGCGGAGCCACTGTTGCCAAGGGTGGAATCTTCGCTGATAGAGAAGCGGCCACGTGCGCGGGGAAGGGAGGGAGGAAGGAGGAGGAGGAGGAGCAAAGGAGGCATTCCTGCTCCGCCCCCTCCCTGCTCCAGACCGGGCGCGCGCCCAAGGGCATCGGGATTCCCCCGCACGCTTCCACTTCCCAAACCCGGGGCCGGTTTTTAGGACACGCGTCGGGGATGGGGGAGAGTTACATCTATTTGAACGATGAGACGGGTCGGGTTGGGGATCCTTCCTTCCTTCCGCCCCACCCCCCACCCCCCGCCAAAAGGTACATACAAAAGGACACCTTCCTAAAGGAACCCTGCGATCTTAATTAAGCCCGCCCACTCCGTCCGGATTGGCTGCGCGGGACTTGCACCCCGGTGAAGGTGACCTTGAAGGGAGGAGGTGGCGGAAAGGAGACGGGAGGGGAGGGGGGAAGAGAGGAGGAGGAGGAGAAACCCGCCTTCTATAGAGGTCGGGCCGTTGCAATTTGCACACGGGGCCAGCCTGAACGTATGATTCCCGCCCCCCCTCCCCTCTGAAAGCAGCCCAGGTATACCCATTCAAACCCAAAGGTGCTTTTTTCAAGAGGCACCTGGACTTCCTGTTTTTTCCTTTCACGACGTTTCGCTTCTCATCCAAGAAGCTTCTTCAGCTCTGACTGGATTGGTGGGGAATGAAAGGATTTATATTCCATTTATATTTATATTCTATTCCAGTCAAGAGCTGAAGAAGCTTCTTGGATGAGAAGTGAGCAGAAAGTCCAGTTGCCTCTTGAAAAAAGCACCTTTGGGACAACCATGACCTGGATGACTGAGAATCTCCACAGACATATACCCACCAAACTTCAGACGACCTTCTGCCCCTCCCCGCCCGCCTTACCCAATGCCAAATACACACGTATTGCATTGCCTGCCCCTCTTGCACCCAAGGGCTGCCTTTGCAGAACAGACTGGCCTTTGAACCCGCCTTAACTCATTGATTTGTCCTCGCCAAGGCCTGGATTTGCATTAGGTCGTAAGTATGAATGAGTCAGAGGCCAAGCATCTGAATTTTGACCACGGGGATGCTACACAAAGGTTGTAAGTGTGAAAAAATGGTCATGTCACTTTTTTCCACCTCTTTTAACTTTGAACAGTCACTAAATGTACTGTTGTAAGCCGAGGACTACCTGTATTATTCTCCTCTGTTCACCACTTGCAATCCTCAATGCCTCCCTCCCTCCTAATCCCAGCAATGTTGTGAAAATTCATTAGAACAATTTCCTAATCTGTTCGAAATACTGGAGGTTATTTTTCAAAACATCTGCTAGGGACTCCTTGTGTTAGAATTACCATTCCTGGAATGGACAAAGATTTTCTTCCCCAACTGTGTGAACAATCAGATAAGGAAAGGGGTTCTGAACATCTCAACTGTCCCCTAGTCTCTGGGTTAATTCACATCCACATCGGTTAGAGTCTAAGGGGGTTTCCCTCCTCTTGTGAAGAAAAATATACCAAGGGAATTGCACTTATTTTTGCAAATGAATACCCATGTCAATCTGTAGGTAGCTGTACAGGTGAAGGCTCCCAAATAAACAGACTGGGGGGGGGGGAGACACAGTTCCAATTACAGGTAATCCTCAACTTACAATCACAATTGAGCCCAAAATTTCTATTGCTAGGCAAGACAGATGTTAAATACGTTTTGCCCCTTTTTTATGACCTTTCTTGCCACAGTTGTTAAGTGAATCACTGCAGTTGTTAAGTTAGTAACACAGTTATAAAGTGAAATTGGCTTCCCCATTGACTTTACTTGTCAGCACGTCACAAAAGGTGATCACATGACCACTGGGACACTGCAACCGTCGTAAATACATGCCAGTTGCCAAGCATCTGAATTTTGATCACATGACCATGGGGATGCTGCAATGGTCATAAGTGTGAAAAACGGTCATAAGTCACTTTTTTCAGTGCCATTGGAACTTTGAATGGTCACTAAACAAATGATTGTAAATCGAAGACTTGTACACAGGATTACTATGAGGTAGGCTGTACTTGGAGTGACAGATACACTAGGTAAAGTCCTAGCAAATTCTGTAGAGATTCTCAGTCATCCAGGTCATGGTTGTCCCAAAGGTGCTTTTTCAAGAGGAAACTGGACTTTCATTGTTTTTCCTTGAAGACATTTCGCTTCTCATCCAAGAAGCTTCTTCAGCTCTGACTGGATGGTGGGTAATGGAAGGATTTATATTCCTTGCAGACAGCTGGTCATTTGCATTCTTTTTCAGGGTAGTTGAAGCACTTGGACCCTCAATGACCCTCAAAAAGGATGCAAATGACCAGCTGTCTGCAAGGAATATAAATCCTTCCATTCCCCACCATCCAGTCAGAGCTGAAGAAGCGTCTTCAAGGAAAAGAAACTCCAGTTGCCTCTTGAAAAAAGCACCTCTGGGTCCTAGCAAATTCATTCATACAACATGCTAAGCTTGTTTAAGATTAACTTTAAACTGCTGTGTGGCAATGACTGGGCTTCCATTGTTTGCTAAATCATGGTTTGCTTAGTCAGCTTTCCTGAATAAGCCAGAACTGGGTGAGTTCACAAATAGGATTCATTCATGGCCCAGGTCAGGAACCCAGGCAAGAACTGTATGCAGTCCACAGGGTTTTGTTGTGTTCACACAACATCCTCAGCTTGCTTGCCGAACTGATGGATTTTCTGCAACGATCACAAAGCACTGATTCATACAACTGACCAGATGGGTTGGGTTGGTACATCAGGATAAAATGAAAACAATCCTCCAATCCAAGGTTTAAATTAAACAGGCTTAACATTTCACTCAAGTGTTAGTTCTTCAACAGTCCTGGATAAACTACAATATGTAGTTATTTATAGGTAGACTTCGACTTATGACCATAATTAAACCTGCAATTTTGGTCAAAAGTCATGATGGTCGTAAGGTGGGCCATCACACCTGATTTTATTATCTTTTTTGCAGCGGTTGGCAAGTGGAGACAGTGGTCCTAAAGCAAACACAGTGGTCCTAAAGCAAACACCATGGTTGTTAAGTGAACCCATTATTCACTATAGTGTGCTTTTTTTTTTTAAACCAGAAGTAAATGCTGGTTTCCGGAAAAAAGTTGTAAATTGCAATCACATGACTGTGGGAACATTGTAAATTGTCATAAATGCGGGCTGATAACGGAGTGCCCAAAATTTAGTTATGTAACTGGGGGACGGGAATGGAACTTCAAATTCAGGCCATAAGTCCCTTTTTCAGGGTCCATTGAAATTTTGAACAGTCGCTAAGGGACATGATCTCCCCTAGCTTAAAAACTGCCTTATACTGAATCACATTCAGCATTTGCAATTTGTCACAGGCAAATTATTCCGGCAGATCAAATGGAAAATACTAAATTCATTTGATAAAATACAGTTTTACAAAGGCCTGTCTACATCAACACACATCAACACATAAACATATATTCACTTTTTACAGCAGTTTCGTCACGGTAATATTCTATTATTTACATTTTCCCTCTTTAAACTTCTCTAATTATGTTTACATTTAGTGACCTATTTTCACATTTCTATCTTTGTGTTTCCACACGGATTACTTATAACACGGTGCTATTTTACATACAATACTTCTTATCTCTCATTTCGTCATTGTACCCTATTCTCTATTTCTAATCTCCAGCCAGTTATACAATTTATCCCAAACCATGTAATACTCTGTTTCTTCCTTTTCTTTTATCTCCTTTGTTAGTTTATCCATCTCGGCACAATCAAGAATTTTTCCTATCAATTCTTCCTCAGATGGCGTTTTATCATTTTTCCATTTCTGGGCATATACTATTCTTGCAGCCGTAATTATGTGTAGGAGTAGGTATTGTATTTCCTTTGTGTATTTTCTGTTTAATATTCCCAATAAAAATATCTCCGGTCTCAGATCTATAGGTTGTTCCGTTATCTCTTCCAGCCACTTTCTAATTTTAATCCAATTTTTTTTAGCCTCAGGACATGTCCACCATAAATGGTAGTACGTTCCATGTGCTTTTTTGCACTTCCAACATATTGGTGAGGTATTCGGGTACATCTTTGCCAATCTTGCAGGGGGGAGGTGCCATCTATAAAACATCTTCAACTGATTTTCCTTGACATTCTTGTTGTTTTCTTGGTGACAGTACCAAAGTACTTAGCCACAGCCTTCTTCCAGGACATTTTTATGGCTTCCCAATCTAAGCTACAGCAGTGGAATTTCCTGGTGGTCTCCCATCCCAGCATTAACCAGGTCTGACCCTGCTTAACTTTTTTTTAGATCTAGTCCGGGATTCGTGTGGCTCAGCTTTACGCTGATCTGAGAGGCCAGCCAGGACTCTTTAATGGATAAGCTGTGCTGGCGTGAAGAACTGATGTTGCTCAGACGTAAGACCAAAATCCCTCTAAAACCCATCAGCAGCAGTAATCTGAACCTATCCTGGCAGTCACTGGCAGATGTGGTTTTGCAGAGGCAAAAGACTACGTGGGTCCCTTCGCTGTGTTTTTCTTCTGATCATTCGCGACTAGTTTTAGCCGTGCCCACTGGCAGACTGTATAAGAACAGGGGTTAGACAATTTTGGAGGGCATTTCTGCATGCATGACCCTTTCCTTGGGCCCACTGCTTTGCCCTCTTGCTCACAAAACACACAGGAGTGTTTGATGACTGCCCCTATCCCGATGGGCCTTGTTTTGTGAGCATATCTACAATATCTCCAAAGTCCAGTTAGATCACCCAAACATTACCTGCTTCCCCCTCTAGAAAGCACTTCTGCTCTCAGGCTCTCCAAAAGAACCCCTAACTCTATTGGAGACGACAGGTTTCTGATCTAGCACTTTCCAGGTGGGCTAATCTAAAACTTTGTTCAGTTTGGATTATTGCAAAGTGCTTTTCACAGGGCTATTCTTGAAGATTGCAGGTAACAATTTGTACGGGGAATGCTCATAAAGCTTGGGGATCATGGGATTTGGGGAAAACCTAGGTTGAAAAATGGTTCGGCTCCAGCCCCAAGAAATACAGGTAGTCCTTGACTTACAACCATTCATTTAGCAACTGAAGTTGCAATGCCACTGAAAAATGTAACTTGCCGTATTTTTCGGACTATAAGACGCACCGGTGTATAAGATGCACCAAGATTTCGAAGAGGTAAGTAAGAAAAAAAAAGTTTTTGCCCTCCCCCAGGCCCCAGGAGCACTCTGCAGACCTCCCAAACCCTCTGCGCACCCCATTTTTGTGAAAAACAGGCTGTTTTTGCCTGTTTTTTGCAAAAACGGGGGCGTTTTTGCCCTTCCCCAGCCCCCAGGAGCACTCTGCAGACCTCCCAAACTCTCTGCACACCCATTTTCACGTGGGGCGGGGCTTCGGGAGGCCAAAAATGGCTGTATTCGGTGTATAAGACGCACCAACATTTCCACCCTCTTTGGGGGGGGGGAGTGCGTCTTATACTCCGAAAAATACGGTAATACCCAGTCCTTGCAATTGCAATTGCCATAAGTTCCCTTCAGTCATGTGATCAAAATTCAGACCCTTCCCTTCCAACAAGCAAAGTCAAAGGGGGGGGGGGAGACTGGATTTGTTAACCACCGACTTAACTGCAGTGATCTGCTTAACAAGAGTGGCAAAAAGGTTGTAAAAGTGGGGTGACTCAATTTAACCCCCTTGCTTAGCAATCAAAATACTGGTTCCAATTGTGATCGCAGTCTGTAGTTTCAAAAGTCAGTGAGAATAAGAGAAAAGCAGAATAAATAATAAGTTGTGAAAGATTTCTACAATCAGAAAGACCAGCAAGAAGAAACAGAAGTTTCTTGAAGGAAGGAATTGTCAAATGGACAGAGAATTATATTCCATAGGTGGAAGGAGATAAAATGGGGACAGATTAGCTTTGGGGGCCAAAGAAGAAATGTCATATAAAGGTCAGTGTTTTCAATAAAAAAGATTATTTCCAAATAGCTGTTAGGACTTGCAATCCCTGTTAAAGCCAGCTGGATTCAGTTTACAAATAAGTAGATAATAGGACACACCCCCCCATACATACATATTCCCCCCCCCACACACACATTTTTCTCTGTTCCTTTTCTTCTGAGTTAAGGTAGATTCAGTTCACATGCTCTTGAACATCTTAATATCCTGATCCGATAGGAAAGAGATTGTTTAAATGGAAGATAAACGTATATGCCTTAACCAGGTCATTAACTTAAAGGCTGCCTTCATCTTATACTTTAACCCTGATAATCTGGTATTATTTATAACACTGGTATCTTGCATTGTATAGAGTAGAAGATACTCTCAAATTTACATAAAGACTTGGTTTTCCAAAGTGTGCTAAGTAAATGTATGTTAATAATGGTTTACTGAATGTGGGTTTATATACATTCTAGGGTTTAATCCTAGATTAAAAAGCATTCTACATTCCTTATCACTACACTAAGCCAAGGTACATTAGTCCTTGATTTACAATCATTCATTTAGGAACAGTTCAAAGTTATAACAGCACTGAAAAATGGACTTGCAACAGTTCTTGTATCGATGAACATCACAGATTCCCAGAGTCACCTTCTTGCCATTTGTGACCTTCCCAGCCTGCTTCCAATAAGCAAAGCCAATGGGAGAAGCTGGATTTAGAATAGAACGGAATGACAGAGTTGAAAGGGACCTTGGAGGTCTTCTAGTCCAGCCCGCTGCTCAAGTAGGAAACCCTATACCATTTCAGACAAATGAAATGTCCAATCTCTTCTTAGAAACTTCCAGTGTTGGAGCATTCACAACGTCAAATTCACAAATTTGCTTAAGAACTTCATGATTCACTTTAACAACTGTGGCCAGAAAGGCTGTAAAATTGGGCACGGCTCACTTAACAACCACCTTGCTTAGAAACAAATTTTGGTTCCAATTGTGGTAAGTCGAGGGCCACCCATAGTCAAAGTTAAAAAAAATGTCTATTCCTGCAAGAATGGACTGTAAAACCACTCATCTTTTCACCTTTGACTGTTCTCATTTATGACATATGAAAGATCAAACCACCGCAACGTCTTGGCTTCCATGACATTAGTGCTCTCTGTAGTAACTACTGTGATACTTACTAATAAAGCAATAGATATTGAAATATATGCAGAACACTATCAATTCTTTGCCATTAAAACACCAAATCGCTAACACCTTAATACAGGTAGTCCTCAATTTACGACAATTGGGCCCAAAATTTATGCTGCTATGTGAGACATTTGTTAAGTAAGCTTTGCCCCATTTTACGACATTTCTTGCCAAAGTTGATAAGTTAATCACTGCAGTTGTTAAGTTAGTAACCTGGCTTCCCATTGACTTTGCTCGTCAGGAGGTTACAAAAGGTGATCACAGGCCCCTGGGACGCTGCAACCGTCATAAATATGAACCAGCTGCCAAGCATCCGAATTTTGATTGTGTGATCATGGGGATGCTGCAATGGTTGTAAGTGTGAGAAATGGCCATAAGTCACTTTTTTCAGTGGCCGTTGTAACTTTGAATGGTCACTAAATGAACTGTTATAAGTTGAGGACTACCTATATATGTACACATTGAGGCTGTGCAAAAGACAATTTATTTCTCTTTGCGCCATTAAAATTTAATACCATGGTCAGTACCTCTCTCTCACTTCTAATAAGTTGAGTTTTCCCTTGATGCAGAACAGAACAGAGTAACAGAGTTGGAAGGGACCTTGGAGGTCTTCTAGTCCAACCCCCTGCCTAGGCAGGAAACCCTACACCACTTCAGACAAATGGTTATCCAATAATTTCTTAGAAACTTCCACTGTTGGAGCATTCACAACTTCTGGAGGCAAGTTGTTCCACTGATTAATTGTTTTAACTGTCAGGAAAATTCTCCTTAGTTCTAAGTTGCTTCTCTCCTTGATTAGTTTCCACCCATTGCTTCTGGTCCGGCCCTCAGGTGCTTTGGACAATAGCTTGACTCCCTCTTCTTTGTGGCAACCCCTGAGATATTGAAACACTGCTATCATGTCTCCCCTAGTCCTTCTTTTCATTAAACTAGACATACCCAGTTCCTGTAACAGTTCTTCATATGTTTTAGCCTCCAGTCCCCTAATCAACTTTGTTGCTCTTCTCTGCACTCTTTCTAGAGTCTCCACATCTTTTTTACATCGTGGTGCATTTTGTTTTTCTGGCATAAATGTAGAACCTTACTTTTTTCACCATTGAATTTCATTTTGTTAGAAAGCGCCCAATGTTCAAGTCTGTCAAGATCCTTCTGTATCTTAATCCTATCTTCCGGAGTGTTGGCTATTCCTGCTAGCTTGGTGTCGTCTGCAAACTTGATGAGTTCCCAATCTATCCCCTCGTCCAAGTCATTGATGAAGATGTTGACGAGTACTGGGCCTAAAACAGAGCCTTGGGGTACCCTACTGCATACTTCCCTCCATGTAGATGCAGTTCCATTGAGGACTACACGTTGAGTGCGGTTGGTCAGCCAGTTGCGAATCCATCTGGTGGTGATGCTGTCTAACCCACATTTTTCTATTTTATCTAGTAGTAGGTTATGGTCTACTTTATCAAATGCCTTACTGAAGTCCAAGTAAATTATATCGACAGCATTCCTCTGGTCCACTAATTTTGTCACTTTGTCAAAGAATGCAATAAGATTAGTCTGGCATGATCTGGCATGCACTTTCAGTACACCATTAAATCAAGACAGTGTATGTTTGACAAACAGCCAAGATAAACTGAGATCATACTATTATGTGTAAAACCTGCTGTGATATGGAAGGTGGACAGAGGTGAGAACCTGGGTGGATCTTAATCAAATGATTACATTTGAACAGTCTGAGCTTTTTGTGATCTGCTCAGAACTTTAATAGAAAGCCTTCATGGTGTTGAATGTACCTCGTTTTAACCAGAATGTATAATCCACAGTTCATCTAATGTTGAAGACAAGCAATCAGTTCAACCCCTTTGCTTGTCTTCTCTTTTGTTGAGCCAGGCCTGTGATAACTGCATGCACCACAAGTAGTCTTCGAATTACGACTAGAATTGAGCCCAGAATTAGAGTCATATTTCAAGGTGGCCATTAGGTGGGTCATCACATGGTCCTTGACTTACGACCACAATCGAGCCCAAAATTTCATCGCTAAGCAAAGCAATTGTTAAGTGAGTTTTGCTCCACTTGACAACCTTTTTTTGCCACAGTTGTTAAGTGAATCATGCGGCCGTTGAACGAATCTGGCTTACCAGATTGCCTTTGCTTATTGGAAGCTGGCTAGGAAGGTCACAAAAGGGACACTGCAATCGTCATAAATACATGCCAGTGGCCAAGCGCCTGAATTTTGATCACGTGACCATGGGGATGCTGCAACAGTTGTAAGTGTGAAAAACATTCATAAGTCACTTTTTACAGTGCCGTTGTAATTTTGAACAGTCACTAAATGAGTGCTTGTAAGTCAAGGACTACTTATATTCCTGAAACCGCAAACTCTTGGCTCCTGCAATTTACTGTTGTTAAGCCATGACTTACAAACTTCACCACTCGGTTCATTAAACTAGACTAAGCCAAAACTAAGGATACGATACGATTGTATGGAGCAACGTGTGAACGTTAGCACTGACTGCTCCTTGCCTGGATTAAGTTAGTGTAGCCAACATCCAATAAGTAAGTGTTTGGCTCTTCTTGCCACCTTCCCAGCTCTCTTGTGGAAAAAGGGGAGGGGAAGAGAGTGCCCGATTAAGTCTTGGCAGCAGGAAGAGGCCAACGCCTTCTTAACACTTTCTCCTGCTTTCGAAACTTCCCAGGATCATAAATGATTGGCTGAGAGAAAAGGGAGTCAGTTAGCATTAACTCCTTGCAAAAAGCAGTGTGGAAGGCGGAATTTATAGAGATCTATAAAAGAGGCTGTAATCCATTTTAGTAGAGAACCAGAAGAGGTAGCTTGCTTTTCCAGTGTTAACAGGCATGAAAGAATGCACTCTTATACAATGCAACCTAAGACACTAATGCGCTGCGTAACAAACACACCAAGAAGAAAAACTAATCCAGAAACTGTTCACCTCTGCCTAACATGTGGAGTTCATATAACACACACACCCATGTGCCAATTTCAGGCTTTTCTTTCCTCCCCCACCCAAACCTTTCACAAATAATTTTTATACCCTTTTCACCAGGGTGCCCTACAGTGATTAACATCTTCCCCTATCACCAGTCTTTGGAAAACTTTTTTTTAAATCCTCAATACTAAATGGTTTCATTTTTCCCCCTCTTTCCCTCTGAGCCAAAGAGATATTCTGTAGAATTTGTAAATTGTGAAGGAGAGATTTGTGAGAGCCGGAAGGATGTGTTATACATTTTTATGAACAAAGCAGTCCCATCGCATCTGATGCGGCCATTTTAGTGTAGATTGAAATTGCCAAAGGTGATTAAGGAGACACCTTAATCTGTCTTCCTCAAATGTTACACAGTTTAAGGTGCCTTGTAATGTCCATCATCATCATCATCATCATAAAAAACTTGGGAAAGTGTGAGATGGGGGTTGGGAAGAGACACAACATGGTTTCTGTTTCTGTGAGTGAATAGTATAACTCAGTGATGGCAAACCTTTTTGGCACCAAGTGCCCAAACCAGAACGCGCGCGTGCGCGCTGAAGCACCAGAAACCTGAAGACCAGCTGGTCTTTGGGTTTCTGGTGCTCCGGCGTGCACGAAGACCAGCTGGCCGGCACGCATGCGCGTGCTGGAAACCAGAAGAGCAGCTGGCGACAGTGTGCGTGCCCACAGAGAGGGCTCTGCGTGCCACCTCTGGCACGCGTGCCATAGGTTCGCCATCACGGGTATAACTCCTCTTATTCCCTTCCCATAAAGGCAGAATTATTTTAAGCATGCAAATATGGAGAATATCTCATTATCTCAGTCTGAGTATTAAGGCTTAAGTATGATACATGCTGCACCAAGTTTTGTTATAACCCTGGTTCATGGGAAGCACCAAATGAATTGAGTCATATACAATACAAGAAGCTACAACCAAATGAACTATATTAATCATGCAAATAATGTAGCTGTTTTAGCTTACAGTGATGTAGAAATGGGGGTCACCGAATAAATCATGTTTTACGACTCAATGTCATTAGCTTCCAGATTTCAACTCTTCCAAGTATGATGTGTCAACAGAAATCTACGGTTAGGTTGAGATTTCTCAGCATATACGGGGTTTATTTTTATGTGCCAGTCAAATCTCTATTCCAGCCTTTCTCAACCTTGAAAACTTTTAAGATATGTGGACTTCATCTCCCAGAATTCCTCAGCCAGCATGCTTGCTGGGGGATTCTGGGAGCTGAAGTTCCCACATCTTAACATTGCAAAGTTTGAGAAACATTGCTCCAATCAATAGAGGTATAGAGGTATAGAGGGGAAAGGAGCTAAAAAAAGCAAGTGAAAGAACCAAGAAGGGGGCAAACAAGATATAGTCACTTTGCTTGACTGCAAGACTGGTATTTACCACAATACAGGTAGTCCTTGGCTTACAACCATTCATTTAGTGACAGTTCAAAGTTACAATGGCACAGAAAAAAGTGACTTATAACCAGTTTTCATACTTATGACCATCAAAATTCAGATGCTTGACAACTGGTTCACGTTTATGGCGGTTGCAGTGTCCTGGCGTCATATGACCATTTTTTGCAACCTTCTGACAAACAGAGTCAATGGGGAAGCCAGATTCACTTAACAACCATGTACTAACTTAACAACTGCAGTGATTCACTTAATAATATGGCATGGAAGACTGTAAAGTGAGGCAAAACTCACTTAACAAATGTCTTGCTTAGCAATAGAAATTTTGGGCTCAATTGTGGTCATAAGTCGAGGACTACCTGTATGTGTTTGCTGTCTTAATGAATTCTGGGCCTAGGAATTCCTTCAAATACAAAAACTGAACACTACTGGTAAGCTGACTATGCAAAAAAACCATTGCTCAAATACATCAAGCTCTACTGTAACATCTTCCAAGACCCAATTGATAAATTTAGCTCTATCTTTTATATGCTGCATAGTAGCATGCAGTATACACCAGGATACCAATTCAAGCAGAACCTCCAAATACCAAGACAGTCTATCTCAAGATTTTACAAACTTTCTATTTTCACATTTTTCTCTGCAATTTTCCTTTCTGGTTAGCCATTACAGGAAATTGGATGATCTTTGGTTTTGATAGCAAACCACACCCAAAGACTAGATATCAGTTTTTTCTTGAGGTAATCATTTATATCAAGAGGAAAGCATTTAAAGGAGTAGATCAGACTGCAGAATGTTTGCATATGAAAGGCTGAGAGAAAATTCTACATAATCCCCCACAGAGGCTGAGTGTCTTAAGTTATAATGTATTTTAGGGACATTCAGTAGCATGATTTGCAACCCATCCCTTGGGGCTTGTGATCCATGCTTTATGACATATAGCATGTGTGAACCCAGCCAACCACGGTTTATTAAATGAACCATGTTCATGCAAATTGTGGTTTAGAACAGCATGTGAAGAGAATCATGCAGGAAGACATATCCAAAAGGAAGTTGGTCCAGATTGGAATCTTCTCCTAATCTCTTCAAGAAAAAAAAAAAGATATTCAGATCAAGAAAGGGAGTGTCAGTGGTGAACCAGATAGAAGCAGATTTGATAAGAAAGCCTTACTGTTTGAAAGGGTATCCCCTTGTTATAGTTTCTCATAAGTTACAAGAATGCACTCTTATGTCAGATAGCAACAGACCAAATGTAGAGTTTCTAAACGGCACTTTCAAAATAACATTGTCTTCCTCCAATGTTGTAAACCTTTGTTTACTGATGCACTCCAGATGCATTTAGATTATATACAGGTAGTCCTTGACTTACAACCATTTGCTTAGTGACTGAAGTTACAACACTGGAAAAAGTGACTTCCCCATGGTCACACGATCACTTTCCAAGCCTACTTCCAACCAGCAAAGTCAATGGGGGAAGCCAATTTGCTTAAAGACCGCATGATTCACTTAATGACTGGGAAAAAAGATCATAAAATGGGGTGCAACTCACTTAAACTGTCTTGCTTAGCAACTGAAATTTTGTGCTCAATTGTGATTGTAAGTTGAAGACTACCTATAGTTGGTGAGGAATTCTACAGTTGTAGGCCCAACTCACCTGGAAAGGTAGGGAAGGGCTAGTACAAGGAATATCAAGAGACACCTAGCACCCCCACAAATGTTACCATGCTAACAGCTGGATTAGAGACACTGCCTACACATATATAAAGCATTTTGGGGGAAAGGAGACTGAATTTCCCTGCAAAGCATGTACATTGGATGAGGAACTCTGCATAATAGTGGCCTAGTTCTGTAGTGAGGAGCCTGTGTCCTGCAAAAGCAGACTCAAATTGCATCTGGGGGTGTTCAAAGAACAGAAATTCATAAAATATATCCAAACCAGCATTTTATGAGGAAAGGAGAGCTGAAATCCTTGATAGTTTTTCTTTGTGGAAGAAATTGTATACTCTTGCAGCGAGTAGCACTAAAAATCACAACCTAGATTAGAAGCGCGCAACCGAGAGGCCTCTATGTTTTGGACTTCAACTCCCATAAGCCCTCAGGCCAGCATGGTCAAGGGTTTGTGAGATCCCATGCATCTGGAGGACATTAAACACAGGTTAGCCGTTTCCGCAGGGCTAGGCCTTTGCACGCCGAGAGTCCTAGGAAAGCTCTTTATCCAGAAGGTTACATAGGGGTCACAACATTTACAGAGCAGGACCGGCCTCCTGGAAGCCATGCGAGGAGTGGGGGAAGTGAATGGAAGCGGGACAAAGGTCACTACTACCTTCAAGACCATCATTCTGGATACATAGGAGTGTACATATATGTTATACACACCATACCGCTGTCTGACAGTAACTAGTAAAAAGTGGATTTATCCCCAGAAAAAATCATGCAAGAATAAACCCCTGTACACAAGAAGGGCAATACGCAAAAACTACTCCTAATGTAGGTAAAGGGGGAGTACTACAGTTCAGGTAAGCCCTACTTCTTCACTCGCTTTCCTCCATGTATGAAGGAAGGAAGGAAGGAATAAAAAGGATTGATCACACGGAGCTCCAGGCCCCAAGATTAATCCATTCTATATTCTTAAAGCATGTAGGCTCATTTATCGCTTTAAAATGCAGAGAAAGCACACACAACAAAACAACAGTATCCTACCTGCAAAAAAAAAAAAATCACAGGTATCATTAATATTACGGTATTTGCTATGGCCACCCTATTCCAAAAGTCTCTGGTCATGGAGATAAGCAAATATGTAAGAAATACCCTTAAGCCTTCACTTGCACGCTAACCAAGGGTTAAACCTTCGAGAGCATATTCTTTGAGGCTTACACCTGAGTAAAATTGCCCACAATGGAAAAACTCAGTAAATCTGCTGCATAGAAGCCTGGGTTAATGTGCTTTGAGGATTTGGGGGGGGGGGCGGGGTGTCAGGCTGGCCACAGTAACAGCAAACTATTCTTCCCTTTGCACCATATCTCTTGATTTTTTTTTTTTTAGGTTAAAGTTATTGTGGCTACGATTGCTTCATGTGCACCCTGCAAAACCCATAAGGATTGAATAGCTCCATAAACTTGACTTGAAGGTTTACCAACCCCCACAACGGTGGAAAGAGAGGAATCAAGAGAGAGAGAGGATTATCGCGTTGGGAGAAAGCAAAAGGCTTCTTTTCTTCCTTGCTCCCATTCCTCCAAACAGAGACCCTAGGGAATTTACTCAGGAGTAGATCTCACTTCTTCCAACCCTTTCCCCCCATGGGTGTGCAAGAGTGCAGCCGCCCAAGTCTCAACCCTGCAATCTTTTACCTTCAAAAGTAAAAGGCTCTCTACCAGAAAAGTGCAACCTTGGGTTGGCTTCGAGCAAGGTTAAAAGACAGCCCGGGAGAAATATAGGCCCGGTCAGCCAGAAGAGCCAAGAGACTGACTCCAGGAATCCTTCCTTCCCAAATGCAAGGAAGCTCGAAAAGGGGGAGCCGAGAGGCCCCGTTTGCCTGCTTCCCCAGTCGCCGTCCCCCACACCCCGCCTCCACCTTTCAGATCCTACCCAAAGGCTTCCTCTCTGGAAGACCCTCTTAAAGCCGGAAAGCTAGTATTTCCCACCTGGTAAGGAAACTCCCTAGGAATGAATGCATCGGCCGGGTCGGGGGCAGAAAAGACCCCCGCAGGGCCCCCTCCCACACTACACCGAGGAGAGGAAAGGGAGTTATTCCAGGATAGCTACCGCGACAAGGGGGGGGGGGAGGACGGGGGGGAGGATCGGGCGCAGGAGCAAAGCGAGGGATCGCTCCGACCGAAGGTAGGGAAGGTGAAACGGGATAGGGGAGAGAGCAGGAGGCTCTCCTCGGATCAACACCCCGGATCCTACTACTACCCCGGTTCCACCGCCCGCCTTCTCGCCCACCTGCGGGTTCCCTCGGCGGGTCCTTGCCGGCGCTCTGGCTCGGCTGTTCCGCCGCCGCTTCTCCCGCAGGAGTCATCTCGTCCGCCTTAATGACCATGGCCGGCCGCCGCCGCCGCCGCTCGCGCTCTTCTGCCGCCGCCCGCTGCCCCGCCGGCCCTGCTGCGCTACCGCTGGAAGGACAGTCGAGCCCGTCGCAGCCCCACGTGGTCCGCACTTCACCTCGGCGGCCGCTCCGACCCCTGACACGCCGCCCTCAGCCGCTGGCCCCGCCCTCTCACCCCGCCTGTCAACGGAAGCCTCGCCCATCGAGCCCGACGGAGGCTGGCCGGGGGCAAAATTCATTGCGTTTTGCGAGGAACCTTGCAGTGCCTTAAAGGGGCAGAGCTGATGTATAGGGATCCCCGAGAATTCTGGGAGTTGAAGTTCACACCTCTTAATAGGGCCTGATGAGAAACTGCGATACAGATAGTTTTCAACTTACGACCATTCATGCAGTGACCGTTTGAAGTTACAAGGCATTGGAAAAAGTGAGTTATGACCGTTTTTCACGCTTACGACCATTGTTGCATTTCCCCATGCTCACGTGGATCAAGATTCAGATGCTTGGCAATTGGCATGTATGCATGTATTCATGATGGTTGCAGTGTCCAGGATCATGTGATCTTCTAAGAAGCAAACTTAATAGGGAAGCCAGATTCACTTATTGACCATGTTACTAATTTTATAACTTCAGTGATTCACTTAATTGTGGCAAGAAATTCATTTAATCTCCTTCAGTTTGGTATAGTGATTAGAAAGAAGGAGACTGGGAATTCTAGTTCCACTTTAGGCATGAAAAATGGGCTGGGTGACTAAGGGCCAGTTACTCACTCTCAGTCCAACCCACCTCACAGGGTTGTTGTGAGAAAATATGTTGGCTGCCTTGAGTTATTTATAAAAACAATAAAGATAGGAGCTCTGGACAAATTTACATCATTTTCTTGGCAACAGTATGTCATTTCCTTCTTTCAGAGTTTTCCCCTCCAGTTTCTAAGCCTAGTGTACAGTTCTGTGATTTCCAATTAGTTCCCCATCCAAGTATGAACCAGATCCAACCTTGCTTTGTTTCCAAGTCCAGACCAGCTCAGCCAAATTTGCTTCCTTTCTGACAGTAGCAGCGGTAGGCAATGTGTGATCATCCAGATCAATGTTTCTCAAATTTGGCAGCTTTAAGAGGTAGATTTCAACTGACGGGGAATTCTGAGGCATGTTTTAAAGTTCAGTGAATCAGAATAGAGCTGGAAGGGACCTTGGAGGTCTTCTAGTCCAACCCCCCTGCTCAAGCAGGAGACACTACACCATTTCAGACAAGTGGCTATCCAGTCTCTTCTTAAAAGAAAAAATTGTGGGGAGCACCCACAATTTCTGGAGGCAAGCTGTTCCACTGGTTAATTGTCCTCACTGTTACGAAGTTTCTCCTCAATTCCAGGTTGCTTCTCCCCTTGATTAATTTCCATCCATTGTTTCTTGTCTTGCCTTCTGGTGCTTTGGAAAATAAGTTGACCCTCTCTTCTCTGTGGCAGCCCCTCAAATACTGGAATACTGTTATCATGTCCCCCTTAGTCCTTCTTTTCTCTAGACTAGCCATTCCCAATTCCTGCAACCGTTCTTCATATGTTTTACTCTCCAGGCCTTTAATCATCTTAGTTGCCCTTCTTTGCACTTTTTCCCAAAGTCTCAACATCTTTTTTGTAACGTGGTGACCAAAACTGGATGCAGTTTCACCAAAAGTTGCCAAATTTGAGAAACACTGCTCCAGATGCTGGACTACAAATACCATCTCTACCTCATGCTAGCTATGGCTGATTAAGTTCCACAACGTTGGGTAGATCAAGTGCTGCCATTCCTTTCACTATGGGCATAAAATGTATAATAAATTGCTTTTAATCCCAATCCCAACCCCAACTCAGAGGCGGTTGATCACCGTGGATTTTCAGGTAGTCATCGACATATGACCACAATTAGGACCAGAATTTCCATTGCTAAGGAGGGCTGTTGTTAAGTGAGTTGTGCCTGATTTTACAATTTTACAACCTTTTTTGCCATGGTTGTTAAGTGAATCACTGCATTTGTTAAGTGAATCACACAGCTGTTAAGCAAATCCAGTTTCTCCTATTGACTTTACTTATTGGAAGTCGGCTGGGTAGGTCACAACTGAAGATCTCATGATCCTGAGATGCTACAACTGTCACGAATACATGTGACAGTGGGGCTACTGCAGTGGTTGTAAGTGTGCAAACTGGTCATCAGTTACTTTTTTCAGTGCCATTGTAACTTTGAAAAGTCACTAAATGAATGGTTGTAAGTCAAGGGCTACCTGCATAGAGCCGAGCTGGCGCAGTGGTTAGAGTGCAGCACTGCAGGCTACTTCAGCTGACTGCTAGCTGCAGTTCGGCGGTTCAGATCTCACCGGCTCAAAGTTGACTCAGCCTTCCATCCTTCCGAGGTGGGTAAAATGAGGACCCAGATTGTTGGGGGCAATATGCTAACTCTGTAAACCGCTTAGAGAGGGCTGTAAAGCACTATGAAGCGGTATATAAGTCTAAGTGCTATTGCTATTGCTATAAGCCATCTAAGGAAATAAATAACAAATAACCCCAAGCACTATGGAATAGGTTGACAGAAAGTTATTTTCCCCCATCAGGAATAGTAGAGAAGAAGCAGAACATTCCAGAAGAAAAGATGATTACCGAGAGGAAGTGTCCATTTTCAACATTCAGTCCTCCATCTGCCATGTTGCGCTGCCTCATATTTCCTCTATGACTGAGCAAGAAAAATATTTTGGGTTTTTTGTCTATTCTTTTACTAAAATTATTAAACAAGAATGAAATAATAAACACAAACTAATATAAAGTAAAAAAGAAAAAAAAGAAATTAAAACACTAAAAGTATAAGAAAAAAAGTTAAAAAAAGGGAAAGAAAGACGTTATAAAGAAGTAGTATTCCAATATTCTTCATAGCAGTTATACATTCTAATGCACAGTAGTTTAACCTCTCTAAAGTTACATCACATTGCTTTTATTTTTATAATCTAACCCCAAAATCATAAATCACGTTCATTTTTTCCCATTTTCACTCAAAAAAAAAATCCATAAGAGTTTTCAGTCACCAATAAATGTGGATAGCGTCTTTTCTCTAATTATAAAAGTCGATTTAGCTATTTCAGCAAAATCTGTCAACTTCAACTGTAGTGGGTAATGTCAAATCTTTCCATTCTTTCAAAAAAAATTATATATAC